>JANJXV010001799.1:0-73437 GCA_024803745.1 Megascapheus bottae | reverse complement strand
TCAAAGAATGGAGGTGTGGAAGTCATAGAATAGAGGTGTGTGAAGTCATAGAATGGATGTGTGTGAAGTCATAATGGAGGTGTGTGAAGTCACAGAATTGAGATCTGTGAAGGTCACAAAATGGAGGTGTGTGAAGTCATAGAATGGAGGTGTGTGAAGTCATAGAATGGAGGTGTGTGATGTCTTCATAGAATAGATGTTTGTTAAGTAAGAATGAAGGTGTGTTAAGTCTAGAATGGAGGTGTGTGAAGGCACAGAAGGGAGGTGTGTGAAAGTCATGGAATGGAGCTGTGTGAAGTCAGAATTGAGGTGTGTGAAGTCACAGAATGGAGGTGTGTGAAGTCATAGAATGGAGGTGTGTGAAGTCATAGAATGGATGTGTGTGAAGTCATAATGCAGGTGTGTGAAGTCACAGAATTGAGGTGTGTGAAGTCATAAAATGGAGGTGTGTGAAGGCACAGAATGTAGGTGTGTGAAGTCATAGAATGGAGCTGTGTGAAGTCAGAATGGAGGTGTGTGAAGTCACAGAATGGAGGTGTGCGAACTCAGAATGGAGGTGTGTGAAGTCACACAATGGAGGTGTGTTAAGTCACAGAGTGGAGGTGTGTGAACTCAGAATGGAGGTGTGTGAAGTCACAGAATCTAGGTGTGTGAAGTCACAATGGGGGTGTGTGAAGTCATAGAATGGGGTTGTGTGAAGTCAAATTGGAGGTGTGTGAAATCACAGAATGGAGGTGTGTCAACTCAGAAATGAGGTGTGTGAAGTCATAGAATGGATGTGTGTGAATTCATAGAATAAAAGTGTGTGAAATCATAGAAGGGAGGTGTGTGAAGTCAAAGAATTGAGGTTTCTGAAGTCAGAATGGAGGTGTGTGAAGTCAGGATGGAGGTGGGTGAAGTCACAGAATAGAGGTGTGGGAACTCAGAATGGAAGTGTGTGGTCACAGAACGGAGGTTTGTGAAGTCATAGAATGGAGGTGTGTGGAGTCATAGAATGGAGGTGTGTGAAGTCACAGAATGGAGGTGTGTGATGTCATAGAATGGATGTTTGTTAAGTAAGAATGAAGGTGTGTTAAGTCATAGAATGGAGGTGTGTGAAGGCACAGAATGGAGGTGTGTGAAGTCATGGAATGGAGCTGTGTGAAGTCAGAATTGAGGTGTGTGAAGTCACAGAATGCAGGTCTGTGAACTCAGAATGCAGGTGTGTGAAGTCACAGAATGGAGGTGTGTTAAGTCACAGAGTCGAGGTGTGTGAACACAGAATGGAGGTGTGTGAAGTCACAGAATCTAGGTGTGTGACCTCATAGAATGGAGGTGTGTGAAGTCATAGAATGGAGGTGTGTGAAGTCATAATGGAGGCGTGTGAAGTCACAGAATTGAGGTGTGTGAAGTCACAGAACGGAGGTGTGTGAGGTCATACAATGGAAGTGTGTGAAGTCAGAACGGAGGTGTATGAACTCAGATTGGAGGTGTGGGAAGTCACAATGGAGGTGTGTGAAGCTATAGAATGGAGGTGTGTGAAGTCACAGAATGGAGGGTTGTGAAGTCAAAGACTGGAGGTGTGTGAAGTCATAGAATGGAGGTGTGTGACCTCATAGATTGGAGGTGTGTGAAGTCACAGAATGAAGGTGCATTAAGTCACAGAATGGAGGTTTGTGAACTCAGAATGGAGGTGTGTGAAGTCACAGAATGGAGGTGTGGGAAGTCATAGAATGGAGTTGTGTGAAGTCACAGAATGGAGGTGTGTGAATTAATAGAATGGAGGTGTGAGAAATCATAGAATGGAGGTGTGTGAAGTCACAGAATGGAGGTGTGTGAAGTCACAGAATGGAGGTGTGTGAACTCACAGAATGGAGGTGTGTGAACTCACAATGGAGGTGTGTGAAGTCAAAGAATGGAGGTGTGTGAAGTCAGAGAATGGAATTGTGTGAAGTCATAGAATGGAGGTGTGTGAAGTGAGAATTGAGGTGTGTGAAGTCACGGAATTGAGGTGTGAACTCAGAATGGAGGTGTGTGAAGTCACAGAATGGAGGTGTGTGAAGTCATAGAATGGAGGTGTGTGAAGTCAGAATGGAGGTGTGTGAAGTCATAGAATGGAGGGGTGTGAAGTCAGAATGGAGGTGTGTGAACTCATAGAATGGAGGTGTGTGAAGTCAAAATGCAGGTGTGCGAAGTCATAGAATGGAGGTGTGTGAGTTCATAGAATGCAGGTGTGTGAAGTCACAGAATGGAGGTGTGTGAAGTCATAGAATGGAGGTGTGTGAAGTCACAGAATGGAGGTTTTGAAGTCATAGACTTTAGGTGTGTGAAGTCATAGAATGGAGGTGTGTGAAGTCACAGAATGGAGGTGTGTGAAATCACAAAATGGAGGTGTGTGAACTCAGAATGGAGGTGTGTGAAGTCACAGAATGGAGGTGTGTGAAGTCATAGAATGGAGGTGTGTGAAGTCACACAATGGGGGTGTGTGAAGTCATAGAATGGAGGTGTGTGAAGTCATAGAATGGAGGTGTGTGAAGTCACAGAATGGAGGTGTTTGACGTCAGAGAATGGAGGTGTGTGAAATCAGAATGGAGGTGTGTGAAGTCACAGAATGGAGGTGTGTGAAGTCAGAATAGATGTGTGCGAAGTCATAGAATGGAGCTGTGTGAAGTCAGAATGGAGCTGTGTGAAGTCATAGAATGGAGGTGAGAGAAGTCAGAATGGCGGTGTGTGAACTCATAGAAGGATGGTGTGTGAAGTCACAATAGAGGTGTGTGAAATCATAGAATGGAGGTTTTTGAAGTCACAGAATGGAAGTGTGTGAAGTCATAAAATGGAGGTGTGTGAAGTCAGACTGGAGGTGTGTGAAGTCATAGAATGGAGGTGTGTCAACTCAGAAAGGATGTGTGTGAAGTCATAGAATGGAGGTGTGTGAAGTCATAGAATAGATGTGTGTGAAATCATAGAATGGAGTTGTGTTAAGTCACAGAATGGAGGTGTGTGAAGTCAGAAAGGAGGTGTGTGAAGTCAAGAAAGGAGGTGTGTGAATTCAAAATTCATTTGTGTGAACGCATAGAATGGAGGTCTGTGAAGTCACAATTTAGGTGTGTGAAATCACAGAATGGAGGTGTGTGAAGTCATGGAATGGAGGTGTGTGAAGTCACAGAATGTAGGTGTGTAATGTCATATAATGGAGGTGTGTGAAGTCACAGAATGGAGGTGTGTGAAGTCAGAATGGAGTTGTGTGAAGTCATAGAATGGAGGTGTGTGAAGTCAGAATGGAGGTGTGTGAAGTCATAGAATGGAGGTGTGTGAAGTCAGAATGGAGGTGTGTGAAGTCATAGAATGGAGTTGTGTGAATTCACAATGCATTTGTTTGAACTCATAGAATGGAGGTCTGTGAAGTCACAATGTAGGTGTGTGAAGTCACACAATGGAGGTGTGTGAAGTCATAGAATGGAGGTGTGTGAAGTCACAGAATGGAGGTGTGAGAAGTCATATATTGGAGGTTTGTGAAGTCATAGAATGGAGGTGTGTGAAGTAATAGAATTTAGGTGTGTCAAGTCACAGATTGAAGGTGTGTGAAGACACAGAATGGGGGTGTGTGAACTCAGAATGGAGGTGTGTGAAGTCACAGAATGGAGGTGTTTGAAGTCATAGAATGGATGTTTCTGAAGTAAGAATGAAGGTGTGTGAAGTCATAGAATGGAGGTGTGTGAAGTCAAAATGGTGGTGTGTGAACTCATAGAATGGAGGTGTGTGAACTCATGGCATGGAGGTGTGTGAAGTCACAGAATTGAGGTGTGTGAAGTCAGAATGGAGGTGTGTGAAGTCAGAATGGAGGTGTGTGAAGTCATAGAATGGAGGTGTGTGAATTCAAAATGCATTTGTGTGAACTCATAGAATGGAGGTCTGTGAAGTCACAATGTACGTGTGTGAAGTCACAGAATGGAGATGTGTGAAGTCATAGAATGGAGATGTGTGAAGTCACAGAATGGAGGTGTGGGAAGTCATATAATGGAGGTGTGTGAAGTCACAGAATGGAGGTGTGTGAAGTCAGAATGGAGTTGCGTGAAGTCATAGAATGGAGGTGTGTGAAGTCAGAATGGAGGTGTGTGAAGTCATAGAATGGAGGTGTGTGAAATCAGAATGGAGGTGTGAAGTCATAGAATGGAGGTGTCTGAAGTCACAATGGAGGTGTGTGAAGTCACAGAATGGAGATGTGTAAAGTAACAGAATGGAGGTGTGTGAAGTCATAGAATGGAGCTGTGTGAAGTCAGATTGGAGGTGTGTGAAGTCACAGAATGGAGGTGTGTGAACTCAGAATGGATGCGTGTGAAGTCACAGAATGGAGGTGTGTGAAGTCATAGAATGGAGGTGTGTGAAGTCATAGAATGGATGTGTGTGAAGTCATAATGGAGGTGTGTGAAGTCACAGAATTGAGGTGTGTGAAGTCATAGAATGGAGGTGTGTGAAGGCACAGAATGTAGGTGTGTGAAGTCATAGAAGGGAGCTGTGTGAAGTCAGAATGGAGGTGTGTGAAGTCACAGAATGGAGGTGTGCGAACTCAGAATGGAGGTGTGTGAAGTCACACAATGGAGGTGTGTTAAGTCACAGAGTGGAGGTGTGTGAACTCAGAATGGAGGTGTGTGAAGTCACAGAATCTAGGTGTGTGAAGTCACAATGGGGGTGTGTGAAGTCATAGAATGGGGTTGTGTGAAGTCAAATTGGAGGTGTGTGAAATCACAGAATGGAGGTGTGTCAACTCAGAAATGAGGTGTGTGAAGTCATAGAATGGATGTGTGTGAATTCATAGAATAAAAGTGTGTGAAATCATAGAAGGGAGGTGTGTGAAGTCAAAGAATTGAGGTTTCTGAAGTCAGAATGGAGGTGTGTGAAGTCAGGATGGAGGTGGGTGAAGTCACAGAATAGAGGTGTGGGAACTCAGAATGGAAGTGTGTGGTCACAGAACGGAGGTTTGTGAAGTCATAGAATGGAGGTGTGTGGAGTCATAGAATGGAGGTGTGTGAAGTCATAGAATGGAGGTGTGTGATGTCATAGAATGGATGTTTGTTAAGTAAGAATGAAGGTGTGTTAAGTCATAGAATGGAGGTGTGTGAAGGCACAGAATGGAGGTGTGTGAAGTCATGGAATGGAGCTGTGTGAAGTCAGAATTGAGGTGTGTGAAGTCACAGAATGCAGGTCTGTGAACTCAGAATGCAGGTGTGTGAAGTCACAGAATGGAGGTGTGTTAAGTCACAGAGTCGAGGTGTGTGAACACAGAATGGAGGTGTGTTAAGTCACAGAATCTAGGTGTGTGACCTCATAGAATGGAGGTGTGTGAAGTCATAGAATGGAGGTGTGTGAAGTCATAATGGAGGCGTGTGAAGTCACAGAATTGAGGTGTGTGAAGTCACAGAACGGAGGTGTGTGAGGTCATACAATGGAAGTGTGTGAAGTCAGAACGGAGGTGTATGAACTCAGATTGGAGGTGTGGGAAGTCACAATGGAGGTGTGTGAAGCTATAGAATGGAGGTGTGTGAAGTCACAGAATGGAGGGTTGTGAAGTCAAAGACTGGAGGTGTGTGAAGACATAGAATGGAGGTGTGTGACCTCATAGATTGGAGGTGTGTGAAGTCACAGAATGAAGGTGCGTTAAGTCACAGAATGGAGGTTTGTGAACTCAGAATGGAGGTGTGTGAAGTCACAGAATGGAGGTGTGGGAAGTCATAGAATGGAGTTGTGTGAAGTCACAGAATGGAGGTGTGTGAATTAATAGAATGGAGGTGTGAGAAATCATAGAATGGAGGTGTGTGAAGTCACAGAATGGAGGTGTGTGAAGTCACAGAATGGAGGTGTGTGAACTCACAGAATGGAGGTGTGTGAACTCACAATGGAGGTGTGTGAAGTCAAAGAATGGAGGTGTGTGAAGTCAGAGAATGGAATTGTGTGAAGTCATAGAATGGAGGTGTGTGAAGTGAGAATTGAGGTGTGTGAAGTCACGGAATTGAGGTGTGAACTCAGAATGGAGGTGTGTGAAGTCACAGAATGGAGGTGTGTGAAGTCATAGAATGGAGGTGTGTGAAGTCAGAATGGAGGTGTGTGAAGTCATAGAATGGAGGGGTGTGAAGTCAGAATGGAGGTGTGTGAACTCATAGAATGGAGGTGTGTGAAGTCAAAATGCAGGTGTGCGAAGTCATAGAATGGAGGTGTGTGAGTTCATAGAATGCAGGTGTGTGAAGTCACAGAATGGAGGTGTGTGAAGTCATAGAATGGAGGTGTGTGAAGTCACAGAATGGAGGTTTTGAAGTCATAGACTTTAGGTGTGTGAAGTCATAGAATGGAGGTGTGTGAAGTCACAGAATGGAGGTGTGTGAAATCACAAAATGGAGGTGTGTGAACTCAGAATGGAGGGGTGTGAAGTCACAGAATGGAGGTGTGTGAAGTCATAGAATGGAGGTGTGTGAAGTCACACAATGGGGGTGTGTGAAGTCATAGAATGGAGGTGTGTGAAGTCATAGAATGGAGGTGTGTGAAGTCACAGAATGGAGGTGTTTGACGTCAGAGAATGGAGGTGTGTGAAATCAGAATGGAGGTGTGTGAAGTCACAGAATGGAGGTGTGTGAAGTCAGAATAGATGTGTGCGAAGTCATAGAATGGAGCTGTGTGAAGTCAGAATGGAGCTGTGTGAAGTCATAGAATGGAGGTATGTGAACTCATAGAATGGAGGTGCATGAAGTCAAAGAATGGAGGTGTGGGAAGTCATCGAATGAAGGTGTGTGAAGTCATGGAATGGAGGTGAGTGAAATCACATGGAGTTGTGTGAAGTCATAGAATGGAGGTGTGTGAAGTCAGAATGGAGGTGTGTGAAGTCATAGAATGGAGGTGTGTGAAGTCAGAATGGAGGTGCGTGAACTCATAGAATGGAGGTGTGTGAAGTCACAATGGAGGTATGTGAAGTCATAGAATGGTGGTGTGTGAAGTCACAGAAAGGAGGTGTTTGAAGTCATAGAAAGGAGGTGTGTGAAGTCAGAATGGAGGTGTGTGAAGTCATAGAATGGAGGTGTGTGAAGTCAGAATGTAGGTGTGTGAAGTCACAGAATTGAGGTGTGTGAAATCACAGAATGGAGGTGTGTGAAGCCATAGAATGGAGGTGTGTGAAGTCATAGAATGGAGGTGTGTGAAGTAATAGAATGGATGTTTGTGAAGTAAGAATGAAGGTGTGTTAAGTCATAAAATGGAGATGTGTGAAGGCACAGAATGGAGGTGTGTGAAGTCATAGAATGGAGCTGTGTGAAGTCAGAATGGAGGTGTGTGAAGTCATAGAATGGAGGTGTGTGAACTCACAATGGAGATGTGTGAAGTCAAAAATGGAGGTGTGTGAAGTCAAAGAATGGAAGTGTGTGAAGTCATAGAATGGAAGTGTGTGAAGTCATAGAATGGAGGTGTGTGAAGTCATAGAACTGAGGTGTGTGAAGTCACAAAATTGATGTTTGTGAAGTCAGAATGGAGGTGTGTGAAGTCAGAATGGAGTTTTGTGAAGTCATAGAATGGAGGTGTGTGAAGTCATAGAATGGAGGTGTGTGAAGTCACGGAATGAAGATGTGTTAAGTCACAGAAGGGAGGTGTGTGAACTCAGAATAGAGGTGTGTGAATTCCCAGAATGGAGGTGTGGGGAGTCATAGAATGGAGTTGTGTGAAGTCACAGAATGGAGATGTGTGAATTCATAGAATATAGGTGTGTGAAGTCATAGAATGGAGGTGTGTGAAGTCACAGAATGGAGGTGTGTGAAGTCACAGAAAGGAAGTGTGTGAAGTCACAGAATGGAGGTGTGTGAACTCACAATGGAGGTGTGTGAAGTCAAAGAATGGAGGTGTGTGAAGTCATAGAATGGAAGTTTGTGAAGTCATAGAATGGAGGTGTGTGAAGCCAGAATTGAGGTGTGTGAAGTCACAGAATTGAGGTGTGTGAACTCTGAATGGAGGTGTGTGAAATCACAGAATGGAGGTTTGTGAAATCATAGATTGGAGGTGTGTGAACTCACAATGGAGGTGTGTGAAGTCAAAGAATGGACGTGTGTGAAGTCATAGAATGGAAGTGTGTGAAGTCATAGAATGGAGGTGTGTGAAGTCATAATGGAGGTGTGTGAACTCATAAAATGGAGAAGTGTGAAGTCATGGAATGTAGGTGTGGGAAGTCGAAAAATGGAGGTGTGTGAAGTCAAACAATGGTGGTGTGTGAAGTCACAGAATGGAGGTGTGGAAGTCAAAGAATGGAAGTGTGTGAAGTCAAACTGGAGGTGTGTGAAGTCACAGAATGAAGGTGTGTGAAGTCACAGAATGGAGTTGTGTGAAGTCATAGAATGGAGGTGTGTGAAGTCACAGGATAGAGGTGTGTGAAGTCACAGAATGGAGGTGTGTGAAGTCACAGAATGGAGGTGTGTGAAGTCAAAATGGAGGTGTGTGAAGTCATAGAATGGAGGTGTGTGAAGTCATAGAATGGAGGTTTTTGAAGTCACAGAATGGAAGTGTGTGAAGTCATAAAATGGAGGTGTGTGAAGTCAGATTGGAGGTGTGTGAAGTCATAGAATGGAGGTGTGTCAACTCAGAAAGGATGTGTGTGAAGTCATAGAATGGAGGTGTGTGAAGTCATAGAATGGAGGTGTGTGAAATCATAGAATGGAGTTGTGTTAAGTCACAGAATGGAGGTGTGTGAAGTCAGAATGTAGGTGTGTGAAGTCAAGAAAGGAGGTGTGTGAATTCAAAATGCATTTGTGTGAACTCATAGAATGGAGGTCTGTGAAGTCACAATGTAGGTGTGTGAAATCACAGAATGAAGGTGTGTGAAGTCATGGAATGGAGGTGTGTGAAGTCACAGAATGGAGGTGTGTAAAGTCATATAATGGAGGTGTGTGAAGTCACAGAATGGAGGTGTGTGAAGTCAGAATGGAGTTGTGTGAAGTCATAGAATGGAGGTGTGTGAAGTCAGAATGGAGGTGTGTGAAGTCATAGAATGGAGGTGTGTGAAGTCAGAATGGAGGTGTGTGAAGTCATAGAATGGAGTTGTGTGAATTCACAATGCATTTGTTTGAACTCATAGAATGGAGGTCTGTGAAGTCACAATGTAGGTGTGTGAAGTCACACAATGGAGGTGTGTGAAGTCATAGAATGGAGGTGTGTGAAGTCACAGAATAGAGCTGTGTGAAGTCATATATTGGAGGTTTGTGAAGTCATAGAATGGAGGTGTGTGAAGTAATAGAATGGAGGTGTGTCAAGTCACAGATTGAAGGTGTGTGAAGACACAGAATGGGGCTGTGTGAACTCAGAATGGAGGTGTGTGAAGTCACAGAATGGAGGTGTTTGAAGTCATAGAATGGATGTTTCTGAAGTAAGAATGAAGGTGTGTGAAGTCATAGAATGGAGGTGTGTGAAGTCAAAATGGTGGTGTGTGAACTCATAGAATGGAGGTGTGTGAACTCATGGCATGGAGGTGTGTGAAGTCACAGAATTGAGGTGTGTGAAGTCAGAATGGAGGTGTGTGAAGTCAGCATGGAGGTGTGTGAAGTCATAGAATGGAGGTGTGTGAATTCACAATGCATTTGTGTGAACTCATAGAATGGAGGTCTGTGAAGTCACAATGTACGTGTGTGAAGTCACAGAATGGAGATGTGTGAAGTCATAGAATGGAGGTGTGTGAAGTCACAGAATGGAGGTGTGTGAAGTCACAGATTGAAGGTGTGTGAAGTTAGAATGGAGGTGTGTGAAGTCAGATTGGACGTGTGTGAACTCATAGAATGGAGGTCTGTGAAGTCACAATGTACGTGTGTGAAGTCACAGAATGGAGGTGTGTGAAGTCATAGAATGGAGGTGTGTGAAGTCACAGAATTCAGGTGTGTGAAGTCATATAATGGAGGTGTGTGAAGTCACAGAAGGGAGGTGTGTGAAGTCAGAATGGAGTTGTGTGAAGTCATAGAATGGAGGTGTGTGAAGTCAGAATGGAGGTGTGTGAAGTCATAGAATGGAGGTGTGTGAAGTCAGAATGGAGGTGTGTGAACTCATAGAATGGAGGTGTGTGAAGTCACAATGGAGGTGTGTGAATTCATAGAATGGATGTGTGTGAAGTCACAGGATGGAGGTGTGTGAAGTCATATAATGGAGCTGTGTGAAGTCAGATTGGAGGTGTGTGAAGTCAAAGAATGGAGGTGTGGGAAGTCATAGAATAGAGGTGTGTGAAGTCATAGAATGGATGTGTGTGAAGTCATAATGGAGGTGTGTGAAGTCACAGAATTGAGATCTGTGAAGTCACAAAATGGAGGTGTGTGAAGTCATAGAATGGAGGTGTGTGAAGTCATAGAATGGAGGTGTGTGATGTCATAGAATAGATGTTTGTTAAGTAAGAATGAAGGTGTGTTAAGTCATAGAATGGAGGTGTGTGAAGGCACAGAATGGAGGTGTGTGAAGTCATGGAATGGAGCTGTGTGAAGTCAGAATTGAGGTGTGTGAAGTCACAGAATGGAGGTGTGTGAAGTCATAGAATGGAGGTGTGTGAAGTCATAGAATGGATGTGTGTGAAGTCATAATGCAGGTGTGTGAAGTCACAGAATTGAGGTGTGTGAAGTCATAGAATGGAGGTGTGTGAAGGCACAGAATGTAGGTGTGTGAAGTCATAGAATGGAGCTGTGTGAAGTCAGAATGGAGGTGTGTGAAGTCACAGAATGGAGGTGTGCGAACTCAGAATGGAGGTGTGTGAAGTCACACAATGGAGGTGTGTTAAGTCACAGAGTGGAGGTGTGTGAACTCAGAATGGAGGTGTGTGAAGTCACAGAATCTAGGTGTGTGAAGTCACAATGGGGGTGTGTGAAGTCATAGAATGGGGTTGTGTGAAGTCAAATTGGAGGTGTGTGAAATCACAGAATGGAGGTGTGTCAACTCAGAAATGAGGTGTGTGAAGTCATAGAATGGATGTGTGTGAATTCATAGAATAAAAGTGTGTGAAATCATAGAAGGGAGGTGTGTGAAGTCAAAGAATTGAGGTTTCTGAAGTCAGAATGGAGGTGTGTGAAGTCAGGATGGAGGTGGGTGAAGTCACAGAATAGAGGTGTGGGAACTCAGAATGGAAGTGTGTGGTCACAGAACGGAGGTTTGTGAAGTCATAGAATGGAGGTGTGTGGAGTCATAGAATGGAGGTGTGTGAAGTCACAGAATGGAGGTGTGTGATGTCATAGAATGGATGTTTGTTAAGTAAGAATGAAGGTGTGTTAAGTCATAGAATGGAGGTGTGTGAAGGCACAGAATGGAGGTGTGTGAAGTCATGGAATGGAGCTGTGTGAAGTCAGAATTGAGGTGTGTGAAGTCACAGAATGCAGGTCTGTGAACTCAGAATGCAGGTGTGTGAAGTCACAGAATGGAGGTGTGTTAAGTCACAGAGTCGAGGTGTGTGAACACAGAATGGAGGTGTGTGAAGTCACAGAATCTAGGTGTGTGACCTCATAGAATGGAGGTGTGTGAAGTCATAGAATGGAGGTGTGTGAAGTCATAATGGAGGCGTGTGAAGTCACAGAATTGAGGTGTGTGAAGTCACAGAACGGAGGTGTGTGAGGTCATACAATGGAAGTGTGTGAAGTCAGAACGGAGGTGTATGAACTCAGATTGGAGGTGTGGGAAGTCACAATGGAGGTGTGTGAAGCTATAGAATGGAGGTGTGTGAAGTCACAGAATGGAGGGTTGTGAAGTCAAAGACTGGAGGTGTGTGAAGTCATAGAATGGAGGTGTGTGACCTCATAGATTGGAGGTGTGTGAAGTCACAGAATGAAGGTGCATTAAGTCACAGAATGGAGGTTTGTGAACTCAGAATGGAGGTGTGTGAAGTCACAGAATGGAGGTGTGGGAAGTCATAGAATGGAGTTGTGTGAAGTCACAGAATGGAGGTGTGTGAATTAATAGAATGGAGGTGTGAGAAATCATAGAATGGAGGTGTGTGAAGTCACAGAATGGAGGTGTGTGAAGTCACAGAATGGAGGTGTGTGAACTCACAGAATGGAGGTGTGTGAACTCACAATGGAGGTGTGTGAAGTCAAAGAATGGAGGTGTGTGAAGTCAGAGAATGGAATTGTGTGAAGTCATAGAATGGAGGTGTGTGAAGTGAGAATTGAGGTGTGTGAAGTCACGGAATTGAGGTGTGAACTCAGAATGGAGGTGTGTGAAGTCACAGAATGGAGGTGTGTGAAGTCATAGAATGGAGGTGTGTGAAGTCAGAATGGAGGTGTGTGAAGTCATAGAATGGAGGGGTGTGAAGTCAGAATGGAGGTGTGTGAACTCATAGAATGGAGGTGTGTGAAGTCAAAATGCAGGTGTGCGAAGTCATAGAATGGAGGTGTGTGAGTTCATAGAATGCAGGTGTGTGAAGTCACAGAATGGAGGTGTGTGAAGTCATAGAATGGAGGTGTGTGAAGTCACAGAATGGAGGTTTTGAAGTCATAGACTTTAGGTGTGTGAAGTCATAGAATGGAGGTGTGTGAAGTCACAGAATGGAGGTGTGTGAAATCACAAAATGGAGGTGTGTGAACTCAGAATGGAGGGGTGTGAAGTCACAGAATGGAGGTGTGTGAAGTCATAGAATGGAGGTGTGTGAAGTCACACAATGGGGGTGTGTGAAGTCATAGAATGGAGGTGTGTGAAGTCATAGAATGGAGGTGTGTGAAGTCACAGAATGGAGGTGTGTGATGTCATAGAATGGATGTTTGTTAAGTAAGAATGAAGGTGTGTTAAGTCATAGAATGGAGGTGTGTGAAGGCACAGAATGGAGGTGTGTGAAGTCATGGAATGGAGCTGTGTGAAGTCAGAATTGAGGAGTGTGAAGTCACAGAATGCAGGTCTGTGAACTCAGAATGCAGGTGTGTGAAGTCACAGAATGGAGGTGTGTTAAGTCACAGAGTCGAGGTGTGTGAACACAGAATGGAGGTGTGTGAAGTCACAGAATCTAGGTGTGTGACCTCATAGAATGGAGGTGTGTGAAGTCATAGAATGGAGGTGTGTGAAGTCATAATGGAGGCGTGTGAAGTCACAGAATTGAGGTGTGTGAAGTCACAGAACGGAGGTGTGTGAGGTCATACAATGGAAGTGTGTGAAGTCAGAACGGAGGTGTATGAACTCAGATTGGAGGTGTGGGAAGTCACAATGGAGGTGTGTGAAGCTATAGAATGGAGGTGTGTGAAGTCACAGAATGGAGGGTTGTGAAGTCAAAGACTGGAGGTGTGTGAAGTCATAGAGTGGAGGTGTGTGACCTCATAGATTGGAGGTGTGTGAAGTCACAGAATGAAGGTGCATTAAGTCACAGAATGGAGGTTTGTGAACTCAGAATGGAGGTGTGTGAAGTCACAGAATGGAGGTGTGGGAAGTCATAGAATGGAGTTGTGTGAAGTCACAGAATGGAGGTGTGTGAATTAATAGAATGGAGGTGTGAGAAATCATAGAATGGAGGTGTGTGAAGTCACAGAATGGAGGTGTGTGAAGTCACAGAATGGAGGTGTGTGAACTCACAGAATGGAGGTGTGTGAACTCACAATGGAGGTGTGTGAAGTCAAAGAATGGAGGTGTGTGAAGTCAGAGAATGGAATTTTGTGAAGTCATAGAATGGAGGTGTGTGAAGTGAGAATTGAGGTGTGTGAAGTCACGGAATTGAGGTGTGAACTCAGAATGGAGGTGTGTGAAGTCACAGAATGGAGGTGTGTGAAGTCATAGAATGGAGGTGTGTGAAGTCAGAATGGAGGTGTGTGAAGTCATAGAATGGAGGGGTGTGAAGTCAGAATGGAGGTGTGTGAACTCATAGAATGGAGGTGTGTGAAGTCAAAATGCAGGTGTGCGAAGTCATAGAATGGAGGTGTGTGAGTTCATAGAATGCAGGTGTGTGAAGTCACAGAATGGAGGTGTGTGAAGTCATAGAATGGAGGTGTGTGAAGTCACAGAATGGAGGTTTTGAAGTCATAGACTTTAGGTGTGTGAAGTCATAGAATGGAGGTGTGTGAAGTCACAGAATGGAGGTGTGTGAAATCACAAAATGGAGGTGTGTGAACTCAGAATGGAGGGGTGTGAAGTCACAGAATGGAGGTGTGTGAAGTCATAGAATGGAGGTGTGTGAAGTCACACAATGGGGGTGTGTGAAGTCATAGAATGGAGGTGTGTGAAGTCATAGAATGGAGGTGTGTGAAGTCACAGAATGGAGGTGTTTGACGTCAGAGAATGGAGGTGTGTGAAATCAGAATGGAGGTGTGTGAAGTCACAGAATGGAGGTGTGTGAAGTCAGAATAGATGTGTGCGAAGTCATAGAATGGAGCTGTGTGAAGTCAGAATGGAGCTGTGTGAAGTCATAGAATGGAGGTGAGAGAAGTCAGAATGGCGGTGTGTGAACTCATAGAAGGATGGTGTGTGAAGTCACAATAGAGGTGTGTGAAATCATAGAATGGAGGTTTTTGAAGTCACAGAATGGAAGTGTGTGAAGTCATAAAATGGAGGTGTGTGAAGTCAGACTGGAGGTGTGTGAAGTCATAGAATGGAGGTGTGTCAACTCAGAAAGGATGTGTGTGAAGTCATAGAATGGAGGTGTGTGAAGTCATAGAATAGATGTGTGTGAAATCATAGAATGGAGTTGTGTTAAGTCACAGAATGGAGGTGTGTGAAGTCAGAAAGGAGGTGTGTGAAGTCAAGAAAGGAGGTGTGTGAATTCAAAATTCATTTGTGTGAACGCATAGAATGGAGGTCTGTGAAGTCACAATTTAGGTGTGTGAAATCACAGAATGGAGGTGTGTGAAGTCATGGAATGGAGGTGTGTGAAGTCACAGAATGTAGGTGTGTAATGTCATATAATGGAGGTGTGTGAAGTCACAGAATGGAGGTGTGTGAAGTCAGAATGGAGTTGTGTGAAGTCATAGAATGGAGGTGTGTGAAGTCAGAATGGAGGTGTGTGAAGTCATAGAATGGAGGTGTGTGAAGTCAGAATGGAGGTGTGTGAAGTCATAGAATGGAGTTGTGTGAATTCACAATGCATTTGTTTGAACTCATAGAATGGAGGTCTGTGAAGTCACAATGTAGGTGTGTGAAGTCACAGAATGGAGGTGTGTGAAGTCATAGAATGGAGGTGTGTGAAGTCACAGAATGGAGGTGTGAGAAGTCATATATTGGAGGTTTGTGAAGTCATAGAATGGAGGTGTGTGAAGTAATAGAATTTAGGTGTGTCAAGTCACAGATTGAAGGTGTGTGAAGACACAGAATGGGGGTGTGTGAACTCAGAATGGAGGTGTGTGAAGTCACAGAATGGAGGTGTTTGAAGTCATAGAATGGATGTTTCTGAAGTAAGAATGAAGGTGTGTGAAGTCATAGAATGGAGGTGTGTGAAGTCAAAATGGTGGTGTGTGAACTCATAGAATGGAGGTGTGTGAACTCATGGCATGGAGGTGTGTGAAGTCACAGAATTGAGGTGTGTGAAGTCAGAATGGAGGTGTGTGAAGTCAGAATGGAGGTGTGTGAAGTCATAGAATGGAGGTGTGTGAATTCAAAATGCATTTGTGTGAACTCATAGAATGGAGGTCTGTGAAGTCACAATGTACGTGTGTGAAGTCACAGAATGGAGATGTGTGAAGTCATAGAATGGAGATGTGTGAAGTCACAGAATGGAGGTGTGGGAAGTCATATAATGGAGGTGTGTGAAGTCACAGAATGGAGGTGTGTGAAGTCAGAATGGAGTTGCGTGAAGTCATAGAATGGAGGTGTGTGAAGTCAGAATGGAGGTGTGTGAAGTCATAGAATGGAGGTGTGTGAAATCAGAATGGAGGTGTGAAGTCATAGAATGGAGGTGTCTGAAGTCACAATGGAGGTGTGTGAAGTCACAGAATGGAGATGTGTAAAGTAACAGAATGGAGGTGTGTGAAGTCATAGAATGGAGCTGTGTGAAGTCAGATTGGAGGTGTGTGAAGTCACAGAATGGAGGTGTGTGAACTCAGAATGGATGCGTGTGAAGTCACAGAATGGAGGTGTGTGAAGTCATAGAATGGAGGTGTGTGAAGTCATAGAATGGATGTGTGTGAAGTCATAATGCAGGTGTGTGAAGTCACAGAATTGAGGTGTGTGAAGTCATAGAATGGAGGTGTGTGAAGGCACAGAATGTAGGTGTGTGAAGTCATAGAATGGAGCTGTGTGAAGTCAGAATGGAGGTGTGTGAAGTCACAGAATGGAGGTGTGCGAACTCAGAATGGAGGTGTGTGAAGTCACACAATGGAGGTGTGTTAAGTCACAGAGTGGAGGTGTGTGAACTCAGAATGGAGGTGTGTGAAGTCACAGAATCTAGGTGTGTGAAGTCACAATGGGGGTGTGTGAAGTCATAGAATGGGGTTGTGTGAAGTCAAATTGGAGGTGTGTGAAATCACAGAATGGAGGTGTGTCAACTCAGAAATGAGGTGTGTGAAGTCATAGAATGGATGTGTGTGAATTCATAGAATAAAAGTGTGTGAAATCATAGAAGGGAGGTGTGTGAAGTCAAAGAATTGAGGTTTCTGAAGTCAGAATGGAGGTGTGTGAAGTCAGGATGGAGGTGGGTGAAGTCACAGAATAGAGGTGTGGGAACTCAGAATGGAAGTGTGTGGTCACAGAACGGAGGTTTGTGAAGTCATAGAATGGAGGTGTGTGGAGTCATAGAATGGAGGTGTGTGAAGTCATAGAATGGAGGTGTGTGATGTCATAGAATGGATGTTTGTTAAGTAAGAATGAAGGTGTGTTAAGTCATAGAATGGAGGTGTGTGAAGGCACAGAATGGAGGTGTGTGAAGTCATGGAATGGAGCTGTGTGAAGTCAGAATTGAGGTGTGTGAAGTCACAGAATGCAGGTCTGTGAACTCAGAATGCAGGTGTGTGAAGTCACAGAATGGAGGTGTGTTAAGTCACAGAGTCGAGGTGTGTGAACACAGAATGGAGGTGTGTTAAGTCACAGAATCTAGGTGTGTGACCTCATAGAATGGAGGTGTGTGAAGTCATAGAATGGAGGTGTGTGAAGTCATAATGGAGGCGTGTGAAGTCACAGAATTGAGGTGTGTGAAGTCACAGAACGGAGGTGTGTGAGGTCATACAATGGAAGTGTGTGAAGTCAGAACGGAGGTGTATGAACTCAGATTGGAGGTGTGGGAAGTCACAATGGAGGTGTGTGAAGCTATAGAATGGAGGTGTGTGAAGTCACAGAATGGAGGGTTGTGAAGTCAAAGACTGGAGGTGTGTGAAGACATAGAATGGAGGTGTGTGACCTCATAGATTGGAGGTGTGTGAAGTCACAGAATGAAGGTGCGTTAAGTCACAGAATGGAGGTTTGTGAACTCAGAATGGAGGTGTGTGAAGTCACAGAATGGAGGTGTGGGAAGTCATAGAATGGAGTTGTGTGAAGTCACAGAATGGAGGTGTGTGAATTAATAGAATGGAGGTGTGAGAAATCATAGAATGGAGGTGTGTGAAGTCACAGAATGGAGGTGTGTGAAGTCACAGAATGGAGGTGTGTGAACTCACAGAATGGAGGTGTGTGAACTCACAATGGAGGTGTGTGAAGTCAAAGAATGGAGGTGTGTGAAGTCAGAGAATGGAATTGTGTGAAGTCATAGAATGGAGGTGTGTGAAGTGAGAATTGAGGTGTGTGAAGTCACGGAATTGAGGTGTGAACTCAGAATGGAGGTGTGTGAAGTCACAGAATGGAGGTGTGTGAAGTCATAGAATGGAGGTGTGTGAAGTCAGAATGGAGGTGTGTGAAGTCATAGAATGGAGGGGTGTGAAGTCAGAATGGAGGTGTGTGAACTCATAGAATGGAGGTGTGTGAAGTCAAAATGCAGGTGTGCGAAGTCATAGAATGGAGGTGTGTGAGTTCATAGAATGCAGGTGTGTGAAGTCACAGAATGGAGGTGTGTGAAGTCATAGAATGGAGGTGTGTGAAGTCACAGAATGGAGGTTTTGAAGTCATAGACTTTAGGTGTGTGAAGTCATAGAATGGAGGTGTGTGAAGTCACAGAATGGAGGTGTGTGAAATCACAAAATGGAGGTGTGTGAACTCAGAATGGAGGGGTGTGAAGTCACAGAATGGAGGTGTGTGAAGTCATAGAATGGAGGTGTGTGAAGTCACACAATGGGGGTGTGTGAAGTCATAGAATGGAGGTGTGTGAAGTCATAGAATGGAGGTGTGTGAAGTCACAGAATGGAGGTGTTTGACGTCAGAGAATGGAGGTGTGTGAAATCAGAATGGAGGTGTGTGAAGTCACAGAATGGAGGTGTGTGAAGTCAGAATAGATGTGTGCGAAGTCATAGAATGGAGCTGTGTGAAGTCAGAATGGAGCTGTGTGAAGTCATAGAATGGAGGTGAGTGAAGTCAGAATGGCGGTGTGTGAACTCATAGAAGGATGGTGTGTGAAGTCACAATAGAGGTGTGTGAAATCATAGAATGGAGGTTTTTGAAGTCACAGAATGGAAGGGTGTGAAGTCATAAAATGGAGGTGTGTGAAGTCAGACTGGAGGTGTGTGAAGTCATAGAATGGAGGTGTGTCAACTCAGAAAGGATGTGTGTGAAGTCATAGAATGGAGGTGTGTGAAGTCATAGAATAGATGTGTGTGAAATCATAGAATGGAGTTGTGTTAAGTCACAGAATGGAGGTGTGTGAAGACAGAATGGAGGTGTGTGAAGTCAAGAAAGGAGGTGTGTGAATTCAAAATTCATTTGTGTGAACTCATAGAATGGAGGTCTGTGAAGTCACAATTTAGGTGTGTGAAATCACAGAATGGAGGTGTGTGAAGTCATGGAATGGAGGTGTGTGAAGTCACAGAATGTAGGTGTGTAATGTCATATAAAGGAGGTGTGTGAAGTCACAGAATGGAGGTGTGTGAAGTCAGAATGGAGTTGTGTGAAGTCATAGAATGGAGGTGTGTGAAGTCAGAATGGAGGTGTGTGAAGTCATAGAATGGAGGTGTGTGAAGTCAGAATGGAGGTGTGTGAAGTCATAGAATGGAGTTGTGTGAATTCACAATGCATTTGTTTGAACTCATAGAATGGAGGTCTGTGAAGTCACAATGTAGGTGTGTGAAGTCACAGAATGGAGGTGTGTGAAGTCATAGAATGGAGGTGTGTGAAGTCACAGAATGGAGGTGTGAGAAGTCATATATTGGAGGTTTGTGAAGTCATAGAATGGAGGTGTGTGAAGTAATAGAATTTAGGTGTGTCAAGTCACAGATTGAAGGTGTGTGAAGACACAGAATGGGGGTGTGTGAACTCAGAATGGAGGTGTGTGAAGTCACAGAATGGAGGTGTTTGAAGTCATAGAATGGATGTTTCTGAAGTAAGAATGAAGGTGTGTGAAGTCATAGAATGGAGGTGTGTGAAGTCAAAATGGTGGTGTGTGAACTCATAGAATGGAGGTGTGTGAACTCATGGCATGGAGGTGTGTGAAGTCACAGAATTGAGGTGTGTGAAGTCAGAATGGAGGTGTGTGAAGTCAGAATGGAGGTGTGTGAAGTCATAGAATGGAGGTGTGTGAATTCAAAATGCATTTGTGTGAACTCATAGAATGGAGGTCTGTGAAGTCACAATGTACGTGTGTGAAGTCACAGAATGGAGATGTGTGAAGTCATAGAATGGAGATGTGTGAAGTCACAGAATGGAGGTGTGGGAAGTCATATAATGGAGGTGTGTGAAGTCACAGAATGGAGGTGTGTGAAGTCAGAATGGAGTTGCGTGAAGTCATAGAATGGAGGTGTGTGAAGTCAGAATGGAGGTGTGTGAAGTCATAGAATGGAGGTGTGTGAAATCAGAATGTAGGTGTGAAGTCATAGAATGGAGGTGTCTGAAGTCACAATGGAGGTGTGTGAAGTCACAGAATGGAGATGTGTAAAGTAACAGAATGGAGGTGTGTGAAGTCATAGAATGGAGCTGTGTGAAGTCAGATTGGAGGTGTGTGAAGTCACAGAATGGAGGTGTGTGAACTCAGAATGGATGCGTGTGAAGTCACAGAATGGAGGTGTGTGAAGTCATAGAATGGAGGTGTGTGAAGTCATAGAATGGATGTGTGTGAAGTCATAATGGAGGTGTGTGAAGTCACAGAATTGAGGTGTGTGAAGTCATAGAATGGAGGTGTGTGAAGGCACAGAATGTAGGTGTGTGAAGTCATAGAATGGAGCTGTGTGAAGTCAGAATGGAGGTGTGTGAAGTCACAGAATGGAGGTGTGCGAACTCAGAATGGAGGTGTGTGAAGTCACAGAATGGAGGTGTGTTAAGTCACAGAGTGGAGGTGTGTGAACTCAGAATGGAGTTGTGTGAAGTCACAGAATCTAGGTGTGTGAAGTCACAATGGGGGTGTGTGAAGTCATAGAATGGGGGTGTGTGAAGTCAAATTGGAGGTGTGTGAAATCACAGAATGGAGGTGTGTCAACTCAGAAATGAGGTGTGTGAAGTCATAGAATGGATGTGTGTGAATTCATAGAATGGAAGTGTGTGAAATCATAGAATGGAGGTGTGTGAAGTCAAAGAATTGAGGTTTCTGAAGTCAGAATGGAGGTGTGTGAAGTCAGGATGGAGGTGGGTGAAGTCACAGAATAGAGGTGTGGGAACTCAGAATGGAAGTGTGTGGTCACAGAACGGAGGTTTGTGAAGTCATAGAATGGAGGTGTGTGAAGTCATAGAATGGAGGTGTGTGAAGTCATAGAATGGAGGTGTGTGATGTCATAGAATGGATGTTTGTTAAGTAAGAATGAAGGTGTGTTAAGTCATAGAATGGAGGTGTGTGAAGGCACAGAATGGAGGTGTGTGAAGTCATGGAATGGAGCTGTGTGAAGTCAGAATTGAGGTGTGTGAAGTCACAGAATGGAGGTCTGTGAACTCAGAATGCAGGTGTGTGAAGTCACAGAATGGAGGTGTGTTAAGTCACAGAGTCGAGGTGTGTGAACACAGAATGGAGGTGTGTGAAGTCACAGAATCTAGGTGTGTGACCTCATAGAATGGAGGTGTGTGAAGTCATAGAATGGAGGTGTGTGAAGTCATAATG
Source organism: Megascapheus bottae (assembly GCA_024803745.1). NCBI lineage: Eukaryota > Metazoa > Chordata > Mammalia > Rodentia > Geomyidae > Megascapheus > Megascapheus bottae. The sequence continues at coordinate 52,409 of JANJXV010001799.1, read as the reverse complement.
GAGGCGTGTGAAGTCACAGAACTGTGGTGTGTGAAGTCACAGAACGGAGGTGTGTGAGGTCATAGAATGGAAGTGTGTGAAGTCAGAACGGAGGTGTATGAACTCAGATTGGAGGTGTGGGAAGTCACAATGGAGGTGTGTGAAGCTATAGAATGGAGGTGTGTGAAGTCACAGAATGGAGGGTTGTGAAGTCAAAGACTGGAGGTGTGTGAAGTCATAGAATGGAGGTGTGTGAACTCATAGATTGGAGGTGTGTGAATTCATAGAATGAAGGTGCGTCAAGTCACAGAATGGAGGTTTGTGAACTCAGAATGGAGGTGTGTGAAGTCACAGAATGGAGGTGTGGGAAGTCATAGAATGGAGTTGTGTGAAGTCACAGAATGGAGGTGTGTGAATTAATAGAATGGAGGTGTGAGAAATCATAGAATGGAGGTGTGTGAAGTCACAGAATGGAGGTGTGTGAAGTCACAGAATGGAGGTGTGTGAACTCACAGAATGGAGGTGTGTGAACTCACAATGGAGGTGTGTGAAGTCAAAGAATGGAGGTGTGTGAAGTCAGAGAATGGAATTGTGTGAAGTCATAGAATGGAGGTGTGTGAAGTGAGAATTGAGGTGTGTGAAGTCACGGAATTGAGGTGTGAACTCAGAATGGAGGTGTGAGAAGTCACAGAATGGAGGTGTGTGAAGTCATAGAATGGAGGTGTGTGAAGTCAGAATGGAGGTGTGTGAAGTCATAGAATGGAGGGGTGTGAAGTCAGAATGGAGGTGTGTGAACTCATAGAATGGAGGTGTGTGAAGTCAAAATGCAGGTGTGCGAAGTCATAGAATGGAGGTGTGTGAGTTCATAGAATGCAGGTGTGTGAAGTCACAGAATGGAGGTGTGTGAAGTCATAGAATGGAGGTGTGTGAAGTCACAGAATGGAGGTTTTGAAGTCATAGACTTTAGGTGTGTGAAGTCATAGAATGGAGGTGTGTGAAGTCACAGAATGGAGGTGTGTGAAATCACAAAATGGAGGTGTGTGAACTCAGAATGGAGGTGTGTGAAGTCACAGAATGGAGGTGTGTGAAGTCATAGAATGGTGGTGTGTGAAGTCAAACAATGGGGGTGTTTGAAGTCATAGAATGGAGGTGTGTGAAGTCATAGAATGGAGGTGTGTGAAGTCACAGAAAGGAGGTGTTTGACGTCAGAGAATGGAGGTGTGTGAAATCAGAATGGAGGTGTGTGAAGTCACAGAATGGAGGGGTGTGAAGTCAGAATAGATGTGTGCGAAGTCATAGAATGGAGCTGTGTGAAGTCAGAATGGAGCCGTGTGAAGTCATAGAATGGAGGTGAGTGAAGTCAGAATGGCGGTGTGTGAACTCATAGAAGGATGGTGTGTGAAGTCACAGTGGAGATGTGTGAAGTCATAGAATGGAGGTTTTTGAAGTCACAGAATGGAAGTGTGTGAAGTCATAAAATGGAGGTGTGTGAAGTCAGATTGGAGGTGTGTGAAGTCATAGAATGGAGGTGTGTCAACTCAGAAAGGATGTGTGTGAAGTCATAGAATGGAGGTGTGTGAAGTCATAGAATAGAGGTGTGTGAAATCATAGAATGGAGTTGTGTTAAGTCACAGAATGGAGGTGTGTGAAGTCAGAATGGAGGTGTGTGAAGTCAAGAAAGGAGGTGTGTGAATTCAAAATGCATTTGTGTGAACTCATAGAATGGAGGTCTGTGAAGTCACAATTTAGGTGTGTGAAATCACACAATGGAGGTGTGTGAAGTCATGGAATGGAGGTGTGTGAAGTCACAGAATGTAGGTGTGTAAAGACATATAATGGAGGTGTGTGAAGTCACAGAATGGAGGTGTGTGAAGTCAGAATGGACGTGTGTGAAGTCATAGAATGGAGGTGTGTGAAGTCAGAATGGAGGTGTGTGAAGTCATAGAATGGAGTTTTGTGAATTCACAATGCATTTGTTTGAACTCATAGAATGGAGGTCTGTGAAGTCACAATGTAGGTGTGTGAAGTCACAGAATGGAGGTGTGTGAAGTCATAGAATGGAGGTGTGTGAAGTCACAGAATGGAGGTGTGAGAAGTCATATATTGGAGGTTTGTGAAGTCATAGAATGGAGGTGTGTGAAGTAATAGAATTTAGGTGTGTCAAGTCACAGATTGAAGGTGTGTGAAGACACAGAATGGGGGTGTGTGAACTCAGAATGGAGGTGTGTGAAGTCACAGAATGGAGGTGTTTGAAGTCATAGAATGGATGTTTCTGAAGTAAGAATGAAGGTGTGTGAAGTCATAGAATGGAGGTGTGTGAAGTCAAAATGGTGGTGTGTGAACTCATAGAATGGAGGTGTGTGAACTCATGGCATGGAGGTGTGTGAAGTCACAGAATTGAGGTGTGTGAAGTCAGAATGGAGGTGTGTGAAGTCAGAATGGAGGTGTGTGAAGTCATAGAATGGAGGTGTGTGAATTCAAAATGCATTTGTGTGAACTCATAGAATGGAGGTCTGTGAAGTCACAATGTACGTGTGTGAAGTCACAGAATGGAGGTGTGGGAAGTCATATAATGGAGGTGTGTGAAGTCACAGAATGGAGGTGTGTGAAGTCAGAATGGAGTTGTGTGAAATCATAGAATGGAGGTGTGTGAAGTCAGAATGGAGGTGTGTGAAGTCATAGAATGGAGGTGTGTGAAATCAGAATGGAGGTGTGTGAAGTCATAGAATGGAGGTGTCTGAAGTCACAATGGAGGTGTGTGAAGTCACAGAATGGAGATGTGTAAAGTAACAGAATGGAGGTGTGTGAAGTCATAGAATGGAGCTGTGTGAAGTCAGATTGGAGGTGTGTGAAGTCACAGAATGGAGGTGTGTGAACTCAGAATGGATGCGTGTGAAGTCACAGAATGGAGGTGTGTGAAGTCATAGAATGGAGGTGTGTGAAGTCATAGAATGGATGTGTGTGAAGTCATAATGGAGGTGTGTGATGTCACAGAATTGAGGTGTGTGAAGTCATAGAATGGAGGTGTGTGAAGGCACAGAATGTAGGTGTGTGAAGTCATAGAATGGAGCTGTGTGAAGTCAGAATGGAGGTGTGTGAAGTCACAGAATGGAGGTGTGCGAACTCAGAATGGAGGTGTGTGAAGTCACAGAATGGAGGTGTCTTAAGTCACAGAGTGGAGGTGTGTGAACTCAGAATGGAGGTGTGTGAAGTCACAGAATCTAGGTGTGTGAAGTCACAATGGGGGTGTGTGAAGTCATAGAATGGGGGTGTGTGAAGTCAAATTGGAGGTGTGTGACATCACAGAATGGAGGTGTGTCAACTCAGAAATGAGGTGTGTAAAGTCATAGAATGGATGTGTGTGAATTCATAGAATGGAAGTGTGTGAAATCATAGAATGGAGGTGTGTGAAGTCAAAGAATTGAGGTTTCTGAAGTCAGAATGGAGGTGTGTGAAGTCAGGATGGAGGTGGGTGAAGTCACAGAATAGAGGTGTGGGAACTCAGAATGGAAGTGTGTGGTCACAGAACGGAGGTTTGTGAAGTCATAGAATGGAGGTGCGTGAAGTCATAGAATGGATGTTTCTGAAGTGAGAATGAAGGTGTATGAAGTCAAAGAATGGAGGTGTGTGAAGTCAAAATGGAGGTGTGTGAACTCATAGAATGGAGGTGTGTGAACTCATAGAACGGAGGTGTGTGAAGTCATGGAATGGAGGTGTGTGAAGTCAAAGAATGGAGGTGTGTGAAGTCAAACAATAAAGGTGTGTGAAATCACTGAATGGAGGTGTGTGAACTCATAGAATGGCGGTGCATGAAGACAAAGAATGGAGGTGTGTGAATTCATCGAATGGAGGTGTGTGAAGTCATGGAATGGAGGTGTGTGAAGTCAGATGGAGGTGTGAAGTCATAGAATGGAGGTGTGTGAAGTCAGAATGGAGGTGTGTGAAGTCATAGAATGGAGGTGTGTGAAATCAGAATGGAGGTGTGTGAACTCATAGAATGGAGGTGTGTGAAGTCACAATGGAGGTGTGCGAAGTCATAGAATGGAGGTGTGTGAGGTCATAGAATGCAGGTGTGTGAAGTCACAGAATGGAGGTGTGTGAAGTCATAGAATGGAGGTGTGTGAAGTCACAGAATGGAGGTGTGTGAAGTCATAGAATGGAGGTTTGTGAAGTCATAGACTTTAGTTGTGTGAAGTCATAGAATGGAGGTGTGTGAAGTCACAGAATGGAGGTGTGTGAAATCACAAAATGGAGGTGTGTGAACTCAGAATGGAGGTGTGTGAAGTCACAGAATGGAGGTGTGTGAAGTCACACAATGGGGGTGTGTGAAGTCATAGAATGGAGGTGTGTGAAGTCATAGAATGGAGGTGTGTGAAGTCACAGAATGGAGTTGTTTGACGTCAGAGAATGGAGGTGTGTGAAATCAGAATGGAGGTGTGTCAAGTCACAGAATGGAGGTGTGTGAAGTCAGAATAGATGTGTGCGAAGTCATAGAATGGAGCTGTGTGAAGTCATAGAATGGAGGTGAGTGAAGTCAGAATGGCGGTATGTGAACTCATAGAAGGATGGTGTGTGAAGTCACAATGGAGGTGTGTGAAGTCATAGAATGGAGGTTTTTGAAGTCACAGAATGGAAGTGTGTGAAGTCATAAAATGTAGGTGTGTGAAGTCAGATTGGAGGTGTGTGAAGTCATAGAATGCAGGTGTGTCAACTCAGAAAGGATGTGTGTGAAGTCATAGAATGGAGGTGTGTGAAGTCATAGAATGGAGGTGTGTGAAGTCATAGAATGGAGCTGTGTGAAGTCAGAATGGAGGAGTGTGAAGTCGCAGAATGGAGGGGTGTGAACTCAGAATGGAGGTGTGTGAAGTCACAGAATGGAGGTGTGTTAAGTCACAGAATGGAGGTGTTTGAAGTCAGAATGGAGGAGTGTGAAGTCACAGAATGGAGGTGTGTGAAGTCATAGAATGGAGGTGTGTGAAATCATAGAATGGAGGTCTGGGAAGTCAGAGAATGGAGCTGTGTGAAGTCAGAATGGAGGTGTGCGAAGTCACAGAATGCAGGTGTGTGAAGTCATAGAATGGAGGTGTGTGAAGTCATAGAATGGATGTGTGTGAAGTCATAATGGAGGTGTGTGAAGTCACAGAATGTATGTGTGTGAAGTCATAGAATGGAGCTGTGTGAAGTCAGATTGGAGGTGTGTGAAGTCACAGAATGGAGGTGTGTTAAGTCACAGAATGGAGGTGTTTGAACTCAGAATGGAGGTGTGTGAAGTCAGAGAATGGAGCTGTGTGAAGTCAGATTGGAGCTGTGTGAAGTCACAGAATGGAGGTGTGTGAAGTCAGAATGGAGGTGTGTGAAGTCACAGAACTGAGGTGTGTGAAGTCATAGAATGGAGGTGTGTGAAGTCATAGAATGGATGTGTGTGAAGTCATAATGGAGATGTGTGAAGTCACAGAATTGAGGTGTGTGAAGTCACAGAATGGAGGTGTGTGAAGTCATAGAATGGAGGTGTGTGAGGTCATAGAATGGAGGTGTGTGAAGTCATAGAATGGATGTTTGTTAAGTAAGAATGAAGGTGTGTTAAGTCATAGAATGGAGGTGTGTGAAGGCACAGAATGGAGGTGTGTGAAGTCATAGAATGGAGCTGTGTGAAGTCAGAATGTAGGTGTGTGAAGTCACAGAATGGAGGTGTGTGAACTCTGAATGGAGTTGTGTGAACTCACAGAATGGAGATGTGTTAAGTCACAGAATGGAAGTGTGTGAACTCAGAATGGAGGTGTGTGAAGTCACAGAATCAAGGTGTGTGAAGTCACAGAATGGATGTGTGTGAAGTCATAGAATGGAGGTGTGTGAAGTCATAATGGAGGCGTGTGAAGTCACAGAATTGAGGGGTGTGAAGTCACAGAATGGAGGTGTGTGAAGTCATAGAATGGAAGTGTGTGAAGTCAGAACGGAGGTGTGTGAACTCAGATTAGAGGTGTGGGAAGTCACAATGGAGGTGTGTGAAGTTATAGAATGGAGGGGTGTGAAGTCACAGAATGGAGGGGTGTGAAGTCAAAGACTGGAGGTGTGTGAAGTCATAGAATGGAGGTGTGTGAACTCATAGAATGGAGGTGTGTGAAGTCACAGAATGAAGGTGCGTTAAGTCACAGAATGGAGGTTTGTAAACTCAGAATGGAGGTGTGTGAAGTCACAGAATGGATGTGTGTGAAGACATAATGGAGGTGTGTGAAGTCACAGAATGGAGTTGTTTGACGTCAGAGAATGGAGGTGTGTGAAATCAGAATGGAGGTGTGTCAAGTCACAGAATGGAGGTGTGTGAAGTCAGAATAGATGTGTGCGAAGTCATAGAATGGAGCTGTGTGAAGTCATAGAATGGAGGTGAGTGAAGTCAGAATGGCGGTATGTGAACTCATAGAAGGATGGTGTGTGAAGTCACAATGGAGGTGTGTGAAGTCATAGAATGGAGGTTTTTGAAGTCACAGAATGGAAGTGTGTGAAGTCATAAAATGTAGGTGTGTGAAGTCAGATTGGAGGTGTGTGAAGTCATAGAATGCAGGTGTGTCAACTCAGAAAGGATGTGTGTGAAGTCATAGAATGGAGGTGTGTGAAGTCATAGAATGGAGGTGTGTGAAGTCATAGAATGGAGCTGTGTGAAGTCAGAATGGAGGAGTGTGAAGTCGCAGAATGGAGGGGTGTGAACTCAGAATGGAGGTGTGTGAAGTCACAGAATGGAGGTGTGTTAAGTCACAGAATGGAGGTGTTTGAAGTCAGAATGGAGGAGTGTGAAGTCACAGAATGGAGGTGTGTGAAGTCATAGAATGGAGGTGTGTGAAATCATAGAATGGAGGTCTGGGAAGTCAGAGAATGGAGCTGTGTGAAGTCAGAATGGAGGTGTGCGAAGTCACAGAATGCAGGTGTGTGAAGTCATAGAATGGAGGTGTGTGAAGTCATAGAATGGATGTGTGTGAAGTCATAATGGAGGTGTGTGAAGTCACAGAATGTATGTGTGTGAAGTCATAGAATGGAGCTGTGTGAAGTCAGATTGGAGGTGTGTGAAGTCACAGAATGGAGGTGTGTTAAGTCACAGAATGGAGGTGTTTGAACTCAGAATGGAGGTGTGTGAAGTCAGAGAATGGAGCTGTGTGAAGTCAGATTGGAGCTGTGTGAAGTCACAGAATGGAGGTGTGTGAAGTCAGAATGGAGGTGTGTGAAGTCACAGAACTGAGGTGTGTGAAGTCATAGAATGGAGGTGTGTGAAGTCATAGAATGGATGTGTGTGAAGTCATAATGGAGATGTGTGAAGTCACAGAATTGAGGTGTGTGAAGTCACAGAATGGAGGTGTGTGAAGTCATAGAATGGAGGTGTGTGAGGTCATAGAATGGAGGTGTGTGAAGTCATAGAATGGATGTTTGTTAAGTAAGAATGAAGGTGTGTTAAGTCATAGAATGGAGGTGTGTGAAGGCACAGAATGGAGGTGTGTGAAGTCATAGAATGGAGCTGTGTGAAGTCAGAATGTAGGTGTGTGAAGTCACAGAATGGAGGTGTGTGAACTCTGAATGGAGTTGTGTGAACTCACAGAATGGAGATGTGTTAAGTCACAGAATGGAAGTGTGTGAACTCAGAATGGAGGTGTGTGAAGTCACAGAATCAAGGTGTGTGAAGTCACAGAATGGATGTGTGTGAAGTCATAGAATGGAGGTGTGTGAAGTCATAATGGAGGCGTGTGAAGTCACAGAATTGAGGTGTGTGAAGTCACAGAATGGAGGTGTGTGAAGTCATAGAATGGAAGTGTGTGAAGTCAGAACGGAGGTGTGTGAACTCAGATTAGAGGTGTGGGAAGTCACAATGGAGGTGTGTGAAGTTATAGAATGGAGGGGTGTGAAGTCACAGAATGGAGGGGTGTGAAGTCAAAGACTGGAGGTGTGTGAAGTCATAGAATGGAGGTGTGTGAACTCATAGAATGGAGGTGTGTGAAGTCACAGAATGAAGGTGCGTTAAGTCACAGAATGGAGGTTTGTAAACTCAGAATGGAGGTGTGTGAAGTCACAGAATGGAGATGTGGGAAGTCATAGAATGGAGTTGTGTGAAGTCACAGAATGGATGTGTGTGAAGACATAATGGAGGTGTGTGAAGTCACAGAATGGAGATGTGTGAAGTCATAGAATGGAGCTGTGTGAAGTCAGATTGGATGTGTGTGAAGTCACAGAAAGGAGATGTGTTAAGTCACAGAACGGAGGTGTTTGAACTCAGAATGGAGGTGTGTGAATTCACAGAATGGTGGTGTGTGAAGTCATAGAATGGAGCTGTGTAAAGTCAGATTAGAGGTGTGTGAAGTCACAGAATGGAGGTGTGTGAACTCAGAATGGAGGTGTGTGAAGTCACAGAATCTAGGTGTGTGAAGTCATAGAATGGAGGTGTGTGAAGTCATAGAATGGATGTGTGTGAAGTCATAATGGAGGTGTGTGAAGTCACAGAATTGAGGTGTGTGAAGTCCCAGAATGGAGGTGTGTGAAGTCATAGAATGGAAGTGTGTGAAGTCAGAACGGAGGTGTGTGAACTCAGATTGGAGGTGTGGGAAGTCAAAATGGAGGTGTGTGAAGTTACAGAATGGAGGTATGTGAAGTCACAGAATGGAGGGGTGTGAAGTCAAAGACTGGAGGTGTGTGAAGTCATAGAATGCAGGTGTGTGAACTCATAGAATGGAGGTGTGTGAAGTTATGGATTGGAGGTGTGTGAAGTCAAAGAATGGGGGTGTGTGAAGTCAAACAATAAGGTGTGTGAAATCACAGAATGGAGGTGTGTGTACTCATAGAATGGAGGTGCATGAAGTCAAAGAATGGAGGTGTGTGAATACATCGAATGGAGGTGTGTGAAGACATGGAATGGAGGTGTGTGAAGTCAGATGGAGTTGTGTGAAGTCATAGAATGTAGGTGTGTGAAGTCAGAATGGAGGTGTGTCAAGTCATAGAATGGAGGTGTGTAAAGTCAGAATGGAGGTGTGTGAACTCATAGAATGGAGGTGTGTGAAGTCACAATGCAGGTGTGCGAAGTCATAGAATGGAGGTGTGTGAGGTCATAGAATGGAGGTGTGTGAAGTCACAGAATGGAGGTGTGTGAAGTCATAGAATGGATGTTTGTTAAGTAAGAATGAATGTGTGTTAACTCATAGAATGGAGGTGTGTGAAGACACAGAATGGAGGTGTGTGAAGTCATAGGATGGAGCTGTGTGAAGTCAGAATGGAGGTGTGTGAAGTCACAGAATGGAGGTGTGTGAACTCAGAATGGAGGTGTGTGAAGTCACAGAATGGAGGTGTGTTAAGTCAAAGAACGGAGGTGTTTGAAATCAGAATGGAGGTGTGTGAAGTCACATAATGGAGGTGTGTGAAGTCATAGAATGGAGGTGTGTGAAATCATAGAATGGAGGTGTGGGAAGTCAGAGAATGGAGCTGTGTGAAGTCAGAATGGAGGTGTGCGAAGTCACAGAATGGTGTGTGAAGTCATAGAATGGAGGTGTGTGAAGTCATAGAATGCATGTGTGTGAAGTCATAATAGGGGTGTGTGAAGTCACAGAATTGAGGTGTGTGAAGTCATAGAATGGAGCTGTGTGAAGTCAGATTGGATGTGTGTGAAGTCACAGAATGTAGGTGTGTTAAGTCACAGAACGGAGGTGTTTGAAATCAGAATGGAGGTGTGTGAATTCACAGAATGGAGTTGTGTGAAGTCATAGAATGGAGCTGTGAAGTCAGATTGGAGGTGTGTGAAGTCACAGAATGGAGGTGTGTGAACTCAGACTGGAGGTGTGTGAAGTCACAGAACTGAGGTGTGTGAAGTCATAGAATGGAGGTGTGTGAAATCATAGAATGGAGGTGTGTGAAGTCAAAGAATTGAGGTTTCTGAAGTCAGAATGGAGGTGTGTGAAGTCAGGATGGAGGTGGGTGAAGTCACAGAATAGAGGTGTGGGAACTCAGAATGGAAGTGTGTGGTCACAGAACGGAGGTTTGTGAAGTCATAGAATGGAGGTGCGTGAAGTCATAGAATGGATGTTTCTGAAGTGAGAATGAAGGTGTATGAAGTCAAAGAATGGAGGTGTGTGAAGTCAAAATGGAGGTGTGTGAACTCATAGAATGGAGGTGTGTGAACTCATAGAACGGAGGTGTGTGAAGTCATGGAATGGAGGTGTGTGAAGTCAAAGAATGGAGGTGTGTGAAGTCAAACAATAAAGGTGTGTGAAATCACTGAATGGAGGTGTGTGAACTCATAGAATGGCGGTGCATGAAGACAAAGAATGGAGGTGTATGAATTCATCGAATGGAGGTGTGTGAAGTCATGGAATGGAGGTGTGTGAAGTCAGATGGAGGTGTGAAGTCATAGAATGGAGGTGTGTGAAGTCAGAATGGAGGTGTGTGAAGTCATAGAATGGAGGTGTGTGAAATCAGAATGGAGGTGTGTGAACTCATAGAATGGAGGTGTGTGAAGTCACAATGGAGGTGTGCGAAGTCATAGAATGGAGGTGTGTGAGGTCATAGAATGCAGGTGTGTGAAGTCACAGAATGGAGGTGTGTGAAGTCATAGAATGGAGGTGTGTGAAGTCACAGAATGGAGGTGTGTGAAGTCATAGAATGGAGGTTTGTGAAGTCATAGACTTTAGTTGTGTGAAGTCATAGAATGGAGGTGTGTGAAGTCACAGAATGGAGGTGTGTGAAATCACAAAATGGAGGTGTGTGAACTCAGAATGGAGGTGTGTGAAGTCACAGAATGGAGGTGTGTGAAGTCACACAATGGGGGTGTGTGAAGTCATAGAATGGAGGTGTGTGAAGTCATAGAATGGAGGTGTGTGAAGTCACAGAATGGAGTTGTTTGACGTCAGAGAATGGAGGTGTGTGAAATCAGAATGGAGGTGTGTCAAGTCACAGAATGGAGGTGTGTGAAGTCAGAATAGATGTGTGCGAAGTCATAGAATGGAGCTGTGTGAAGTCATAGAATGGAGGTGAGTGAAGTCAGAATGGCGGTGTGTGAACTCATAGAAGGATGGTGTGTGAAGTCACAATGGAGGTGTGTGAAGTCATAGAATGGAGGTTTTTGAAGTCACAGAATGGAAGTGTGTGAAGTCATAAAATGTAGGTGTGTGAAGTCAGATTGGAGGTGTGTGAAGTCATAGAATGCAGGTGTGTCAACTCAGAAAGGATGTGTGTGAAGTCATAGAATGGAGGTGTGTGAAGTCATAGAATGGAGGTGTGTGAAGTCATAGAATGGAGCTGTGTGAAGTCAGAATGGAGGAGTGTGAAGTCGCAGAATGGAGGGGTGTGAACTCAGAATGGAGGTGTGTGAAGTCACAGAATGGAGGTGTGTTAAGTCACAGAATGGAGGTGTTTGAAGTCAGAATGGAGGAGTGTGAAGTCACAGAATGGAGGTGTGTGAAGTCATAGAATGGAGGTGTGTGAAATCATAGAATGGAGGTCTGGGAAGTCAGAGAATGGAGCTGTGTGAAGTCAGAATGGAGGTGTGCGAAGTCACAGAATGCAGGTGTGTGAAGTCATAGAATGGAGGTGTGTGAAGTCATAGAATGGATGTGTGTGAAGTCATAATGGAGGTGTGTGAAGTCACAGAATGTATGTGTGTGAAGTCATAGAATGGAGCTGTGTGAAGTCAGATTGGAGGTGTGTGAAGTCACAGAATGGAGGTGTGTTAAGTCACAGAATGGAGGTGTTTGAACTCAGAATGGAGGTGTGTGAAGTCAGAGAATGGAGGTGTGTGAAGTCAGATTGGAGCTGTGTGAAGTCACAGAATGGAGGTGTGTGAAGTCAGAATGGAGGTGTGTGAAGTCACAGAACTGAGGTGTGTGAAGTCATAGAATGGAGGTGTGTGAAGTCATAGAATGGATGTGTGTGAAGTCATAATGGAGATGTGTGAAGTCACAGAATTGAGGTGTGTGAAGTCACAGAATGGAGGTGTGTGAAGTCATAGAATGGAGGTGTGTGAGGTCATAGAATGGAGGTGTGTGAAGTCATAGAATGGATGTTTGTTAAGTAAGAATGAAGGTGTGTTAAGTCATAGAATGGAGGTGTGTGAAGGCACAGAATGGAGGTGTGTGAAGTCATAGAATGGAGCTGTGTGAAGTCAGAATGTAGGTGTGTGAAGTCACAGAATGGAGGTGTGTGAACTCTGAATGGAGTTGTGTGAACTCACAGAATGGAGATGTGTTAAGTCACAGAATGGAAGTGTGTGAACTCAGAATGGAGGTGTGTGAAGTCACAGAATCAAGGTGTGTGAAGTCATAGAATGGATGTGTGTGAAGTCATAGAATGGAGGTGTGTGAAGTCATAATGGAGGCGTGTGAAGTCACAGAATTGAGGTGTGTGAAGTCACAGAATGGAGGTGTGTGAAGTCATAGAATGGAAGTGTGTGAAGTCAGAACGGAGGTGTGTGAACTCAGATTAGAGGTGTGGGAAGTCACAATGGAGGTGTGTGAAGTTATAGAATGGAGGTGTGTGAAGTCACAGAATGGAGGGGTGTGAAGTCAAAGACTGGAGGTGTGTGAAGTCATAGAATGGAGGTGTGTGAACTCATAGAATGGAGGTGTGTGAAGTCACAGAATGAAGGTGCGTTAAGTCACAGAATGGAGGTTTGTAAACTCAGAATGGAGGTGTGTGAAGTCACAGAATGGAGATGTGGGAAGTCATAGAATGGAGTTGTGTGAAGTCACAGAATGGATGTGTGTGAAGACATAATGGAGGTGTGTGAAGTCACAGAATGGAGATGTGTGAAGTCATAGAATGGAGCTGTGTGAAGTCAGATTGGATGTGTGTGAAGTCACAGAAAGGAGATGTGTTAAGTCACAGAACGGAGGTGTTTGAACTCAGAATGGAGGTGTGTGAATTCACAGAATGGAGGTGTGTGAAGTCATAGAATGGAAGTGTGTGAAGTCAGAACGGAGGTGTGTGAACTCAGATTGGAGGTGTGGGAAGTCACAATGGAGGTGTGTGAAGTTATAAAATGGAGGTATGTGAAGTCACAGAATGGAGGGGTGTGAAGTCAAAGACTGGAGGTGTGTGAAGTCATAGAATGCAGGTGTGTGAACTCATAGAATGGAGGTGTGTGAAGTTATGGATTGGAGGTGTGTGAAGTCAAAGAATGGGGGTGTGTGAAGTCAAACAATAAGGTGTGTGAAATCACAGAATGGAGGTGTGTGTACTCATAGAATGGAGGTGCATGAAGTCAAAGAATGGAGGTGTGTGAATACATCGAATGGAGGTGTGTGAAGACATGGAATGGAGGTGTGTGAAGTCAGATGGAGTTGTGTGAAGTCATAGAATGTAGGTGTGTGAAGTCAGAATGGAGGTGTGTCAAGTCATAGAATGGAGGTGTGTAAAGTCAGAATGGAGGTGTGTGAACTCATAGAATGGAGGTGTGTGAAGTCACAATGCAGGTGTGCGAAGTCATAGAATGGAGGTGTGTGAGGTCATAGAATGGAGGTGTGTGAAGTCACAGAATGGAGGTGTGTGAAGTCATAGAATGGATGTTTGTTAAGTAAGAATGAATGTGTGTTAACTCATAGAATGGAGGTGTGTGAAGACACAGAATGGAGGTGTGTGAAGTCATAGGATGGAGCTGTGTGAAGTCAGAATGGAGGTGTGTGAAGTCACAGAATGGAGGTGTGTGAACTCAGAATGGAAGTGTGTGAAGTCACAGAATGGAGGTGTGTTAAGTCAAAGAACGGAGGTGTTTGAAATCAGAATGGAGGTGTGTGAAGTCACATAATGGAGGTGTGTGAAGTCATAGAATGGAGGTGTGTGAAATCATAGAATGGAGGTGTGGGAAGTCAGAGAATGGAGCTGTGTGAAGTCAGAATGGAGGTGTGCGAAGTCACAGAATGGTGTGTGAAGTCATAGAATGGAGGTGTGTGAAGTCATAGAATGCATGTGTGTGAAGTCATAATAGGGGTGTGTGAAGTCACAGAATTGAGGTGTGTGAAGTCATAGAATGGAGCTGTGTGAAGTCATAGAATGGAGGTGAGTGAAGTCAGAATGGCGGTGTGTGAACTCATAGAAGGATGGTGTGTGAAGTCACAATGGAGGTGTGTGAAGTCATAGAATGGAGGTTTTTGAAGTCACAGAATGGAAGTGTGTGAAGTCATAAAATGTAGGTGTGTGAAGTCAGATTGGAGGTGTGTGAAGTCATAGAATGCAGGTGTGTCAACTCAGAAAGGATGTGTGTGAAGTCATAGAATGGAGGTGTGTGAAGTCATAGAATGGAGGTGTGTGAAGTCATAGAATGGAGCTGTGTGAAGTCAGAATGGAGGAGTGTGAAGTCGCAGAATGGAGGGGTGTGAACTCAGAATGGAGGTGTGTGAAGTCACAGAATGGAGGTGTGTTAAGTCACAGAATGGAGGTGTTTGAAGTCAGAATGGAGGAGTGTGAAGTCACAGAATGGAGGTGTGTGAAGTCATAGAATGGAGGTGTGTGAAATCATAGAATGGAGGTCTGGGAAGTCAGAGAATGGAGCTGTGTGAAGTCAGAATGGAGGTGTGCGAAGTCACAGAATGCAGGTGTGTGAAGTCATAGAATGGAGGTGTGTGAAGTCATAGAATGGATGTGTGTGAAGTCATAATGGAGGTGTGTGAAGTCACAGAATGTATGTGTGTGAAGTCATAGAATGGAGCTGTGTGAAGTCAGATTGGAGGTGTGTGAAGTCACAGAATGGAGGTGTGTTAAGTCACAGAATGGAGGTGTTTGAACTCAGAATGGAGGTGTGTGAAGTCAGAGAATGGAGGTGTGTGAAGTCAGATTGGAGCTGTGTGAAGTCACAGAATGGAGGTGTGTGAAGTCAGAATGGAGGTGTGTGAAGTCACAGAACTGAGGTGTGTGAAGTCATAGAATGGAGGTGTGTGAAGTCATAGAATGGATGTGTGTGAAGTCATAATGGAGATGTGTGAAGTCACAGAATTGAGGTGTGTGAAGTCACAGAATGGAGGTGTGTGAAGTCATAGAATGGAGGTGTGTGAGGTCATAGAATGGAGGTGTGTGAAGTCATAGAATGGATGTTTGTTAAGTAAGAATGAAGGTGTGTTAAGTCATAGAATGGAGGTGTGTGAAGGCACAGAATGGAGGTGTGTGAAGTCATAGAATGGAGCTGTGTGAAGTCAGAATGTAGGTGTGTGAAGTCACAGAATGGAGGTGTGTGAACTCTGAATGGAGTTGTGTGAACTCACAGAATGGAGATGTGTTAAGTCACAGAATGGAAGTGTGTGAACTCAGAATGGAGGTGTGTGAAGTCACAGAATCAAGGTGTGTGAAGTCATAGAATGGATGTGTGTGAAGTCATAGAATGGAGGTGTGTGAAGTCATAATGGAGGCGTGTGAAGTCACAGAATTGAGGTGTGTGAAGTCACAGAATGGAGGTGTGTGAAGTCATAGAATGGAAGTGTGTGAAGTCAGAACGGAGGTGTGTGAACTCAGATTAGAGGTGTGGGAAGTCACAATGGAGGTGTGTGAAGTTATAGAATGGAGGTGTGTGAAGTCACAGAATGGAGGGGTGTGAAGTCAAAGACTGGAGGTGTGTGAAGTCATAGAATGGAGGTGTGTGAACTCATAGAATGGAGGTGTGTGAAGTCACAGAATGAAGGTGCGTTAAGTCACAGAATGGAGGTTTGTAAACTCAGAATGGAGGTGTGTGAAGTCACAGAATGGAGATGTGGGAAGTCATAGAATGGAGTTGTGTGAAGTCACAGAATGGATGTGTGTGAAGACATAATGGAGGTGTGTGAAGTCACAGAATGGAGATGTGTGAAGTCATAGAATGGAGCTGTGTGAAGTCAGATTGGATGTGTGTGAAGTCACAGAAAGGAGATGTGTTAAGTCACAGAACGGAGGTGTTTGAACTCAGAATGGAGGTGTGTGAATTCACAGAATGGAGGTGTGTGAAGTCATAGAATGGAAGTGTGTGAAGTCAGAACGGAGGTGTGTGAACTCAGATTGGAGGTGTGGGAAGTCACAATGGAGGTGTGTGAAGTTATAAAATGGAGGTATGTGAAGTCACAGAATGGAGGGGTGTGAAGTCAAAGACTGGAGGTGTGTGAAGTCATAGAATGCAGGTGTGTGAACTCATAGAATGGAGGTGTGTGAAGTTATGGATTGGAGGTGTGTGAAGTCAAAGAATGGGGGTGTGTGAAGTCAAACAATAAGGTGTGTGAAATCACAGAATGGAGGTGTGTGTACTCATAGAATGGAGGTGCATGAAGTCAAAGAATGGAGGTGTGTGAATACATCGAATGGAGGTGTGTGAAGACATGGAATGGAGGTGTGTGAAGTCAGATGGAGTTGTGTGAAGTCATAGAATGTAGGTGTGTGAAGTCAGAATGGAGGTGTGTCAAGTCATAGAATGGAGGTGTGTAAAGTCAGAATGGAGGTGTGTGAACTCATAGAATGGAGGTGTGTGAAGTCACAATGCAGGTGTGCGAAGTCATAGAATGGAGGTGTGTGAGGTCATAGAATGGAGGTGTGTGAAGTCACAGAATGGAGGTGTGTGAAGTCATAGAATGGATGTTTGTTAAGTAAGAATGAATGTGTGTTAACTCATAGAATGGAGGTGTGTGAAGACACAGAATGGAGGTGTGTGAAGTCATAGGATGGAGCTGTGTGAAGTCAGAATGGAGGTGTGTGAAGTCACAGAATGGAGGTGTGTGAACTCAGAATGGAAGTGTGTGAAGTCACAGAATGGAGGTGTGTTAAGTCAAAGAACGGAGGTGTTTGAAATCAGAATGGAGGTGTGTGAAGTCACATAATGGAGGTGTGTGAAGTCATAGAATGGAGGTGTGTGAAATCATAGAATGGAGGTGTGGGAAGTCAGAGAATGGAGCTGTGTGAAGTCAGAATGGAGGTGTGCGAAGTCACAGAATGGTGTGTGAAGTCATAGAATGGAGGTGTGTGAAGTCATAGAATGCATGTGTGTGAAGTCATAATAGGGGTGTGTGAAGTCACAGAATTGAGGTGTGTGAAGTCATAGAATGGAGCTGTGTGAAGTCAGATTGGATGTGTGTGAAGTCACAGAATGTAGGTGTGTTAAGTCACAGAACGGAGGTGTTTGAAATCAGAATGGAGGTGTGTGAATTCACAGAATGGAGTTGTGTGAAGTCATAGAATGGAGCTGTGAAGTCAGATTGGAGGTGTGTGAAGTCACAGAATGGAGGTGTGTGAACTCAGACTGGAGGTGTGTGAAGTCACAGAACTGAGGTGTGTGAAGTCATAGAATGGAGGTGTGTGAAGTCATAGAATGGATGTGTGTGAAGTCCGAATGGAGGTGTGTGAAGTCACAGAATGGAGGTGTGTGAACTCACAGAATGGAGATGTGTGAAGTCACAGAATGGAGGTGTGTGAAGTCACAGAAAGGAGGTGTTTGAAGTCAGAATGGAGGAGAGTGAAGTCACAGAATGGAGGTGTGTGAAGTCATAGAATGGAGGTGTGTGAAGTCATAGAATGGATGTGTGTGAAGTCATAATGGAGGTGTGTGAAGTCACAGAATGGATGTGTGTGAAGTCATAGAATGGAGCTGTGTGAAGTCAGATTGGAGGTGTGTGATGTCACAGAATGGAGGTGTGTTAAGTCACAGAACGGAGGTGTTTGAACTCAGAATGGAGGTGTGTGAAGTCACAGAATGGAGGTGTGTGAAGTCATAGAATGGAAGTGTGTGAAGTCAGAACGGAGGTGTGTGAACTCAGATTAGAGGTGTGGGAAGTCACAATGGAGGTGTGTGAAGTTATAGAATGGAGGTGTGTGAAGTCACAGAATGGAGGGGTGTGAAGTCAAAGACTGGAGGTGTGTGAAGTCATAGAATGGAGGTGTGTGAACTCATAGAATGGAGGTGTGTGAAGT
The DNA here is from genome assembly GCA_024803745.1 of Megascapheus bottae. NCBI lineage: Eukaryota > Metazoa > Chordata > Mammalia > Rodentia > Geomyidae > Megascapheus > Megascapheus bottae. The sequence continues at coordinate 34,559 of JANJXV010001799.1, read as the reverse complement.
CACAGAATGAAGGTGCGTTAAGTCACAGAATGGAGGTTTGTAAACTCAGAATGGAGGTGTGTGAAGTCACAGAATGGAGATGTGGGAAGTCATAGAATGGAGTTGTGTGAAGTCACAGAATGGATGTGTGTGAAGACATAATGGAGGTGTGTGAAGTCACAGAATGGAGATGTGTGAAGTCATAGAATGGAGCTGTGTGAAGTCAGATTGGATGTGTGTGAAGTCACAGAAAGGAGATGTGTTAAGTCACAGAACGGAGGTGTTTGAACTCAGAATGGAGGTGTGTGAATTCACAGAATGGAGGTGTGTGAAGTCATAGAATGGAAGTGTGTGAAGTCAGAACGGAGGTGTGTGAACTCAGATTGGAGGTGTGGGAAGTCACAATGGAGGTGTGTGAAGTTATAAAATGGAGGTATGTGAAGTCACAGAATGGAGGGGTGTGAAGTCAAAGACTGGAGGTGTGTGAAGTCATAGAATGCAGGTGTGTGAACTCATAGAATGGAGGTGTGTGAAGTTATGGATTGGAGGTGTGTGAAGTCAAAGAATGGGGGTGTGTGAAGTCAAACAATAAGGTGTGTGAAATCACAGAATGGAGGTGTGTGTACTCATAGAATGGAGGTGCATGAAGTCAAAGAATGGAGGTGTGTGAATACATCGAATGGAGGTGTGTGAAGACATGGAATGGAGGTGTGTGAAGTCAGATGGAGTTGTGTGAAGTCATAGAATGTAGGTGTGTGAAGTCAGAATGGAGGTGTGTCAAGTCATAGAATGGAGGTGTGTAAAGTCAGAATGGAGGTGTGTGAACTCATAGAATGGAGGTGTGTGAAGTCACAATGCAGGTGTGCGAAGTCATAGAATGGAGGTGTGTGAGGTCATAGAATGGAGGTGTGTGAAGTCACAGAATGGAGGTGTGTGAAGTCATAGAATGGATGTTTGTTAAGTAAGAATGAATGTGTGTTAACTCATAGAATGGAGGTGTGTGAAGACACAGAATGGAGGTGTGTGAAGTCATAGGATGGAGCTGTGTGAAGTCAGAATGGAGGTGTGTGAAGTCACAGAATGGAGGTGTGTGAACTCAGAATGGAAGTGTGTGAAGTCACAGAATGGAGGTGTGTTAAGTCAAAGAACGGAGGTGTTTGAAATCAGAATGGAGGTGTGTGAAGTCACATAATGGAGGTGTGTGAAGTCATAGAATGGAGGTGTGTGAAATCATAGAATGGAGGTGTGGGAAGTCAGAGAATGGAGCTGTGTGAAGTCAGAATGGAGGTGTGCGAAGTCACAGAATGGTGTGTGAAGTCATAGAATGGAGGTGTGTGAAGTCATAGAATGCATGTGTGTGAAGTCATAATAGGGGTGTGTGAAGTCACAGAATTGAGGTGTGTGAAGTCATAGAATGGAGCTGTGTGAAGTCAGATTGGATGTGTGTGAAGTCACAGAATGTAGGTGTGTTAAGTCACAGAACGGAGGTGTTTGAAATCAGAATGGAGGTGTGTGAATTCACAGAATGGAGTTGTGTGAAGTCATAGAATGGAGCTGTGAAGTCAGATTGGAGGTGTGTGAAGTCACAGAATGGAGGTGTGTGAACTCAGACTGGAGGTGTGTGAAGTCACAGAACTGAGGTGTGTGAAGTCATAGAATGGAGGTGTGTGAAGTCATAGAATGGATGTGTGTGAAGTCCGAATGGAGGTGTGTGAAGTCACAGAATGGAGGTGTGTGAACTCACAGAATGGAGATGTGTGAAGTCACAGAATGGAGGTGTGTGAAGTCACAGAAAGGAGGTGTTTGAAGTCAGAATGGAGGAGAGTGAAGTCACAGAATGGAGGTGTGTGAAGTCATAGAATGGAGGTGTGTGAAGTCATAGAATGGATGTGTGTGAAGTCATAATGGAGGTGTGTGAAGTCACAGAATGGATGTGTGTGAAGTCATAGAATGGAGCTGTGTGAAGTCAGATTGGAGGTGTGTGATGTCACAGAATGGAGGTGTGTTAAGTCACAGAACGGAGGTGTTTGAACTCAGAATGGAGGTGTGTGAAGTCACAGAATGGAGGTGTGTGAAGTCATAGAATGGAGCTGTGTGAAGTCAGATTGGAGGTGTGTGAAGTCACAGAATGGAGGTGTGTGAAGTCAGAATGGAGGTGTGTGAAGTCACAGAACTGAGGTGTGTGAAGTCATAGAATGGAGGTGTGTGAAGTCATAGAATGGATGTGTGTGAAGTCATAATGGAGGTGTGTGAAGTCACAGAATTGAGGTGCGTGAAGTCACAGAATGGAGGTGTGTGAAGTCATAGAATGGAGGTGTGTGAAGTCATAGAATGGAGGTGTGTGAAGTCATAGAATGGATGTTTGTTAAGTAAGAATGAAGGTGTGTTAAGTCATAGAATGGAGGTGTGTGAAGGCACAGAATGGAGGTGTGTGAAATCATAGAATGGAGCTGTGTGAAGTCAGAATGGAGGTGTGTGAAGTCACAGAATGGAGGTGTGTGAACTCAGAATGGAGGTGTGTGAAGTCACAGAATGGAGGTGTGTTAAGTCACAGAATGGAGGTGTGTGAACTCAGAATGGAGGCGTGTGAAGTCACAGAATCAAGGTGTGTGAAGTCATAGAATGGATGTGTGTGAAGTCAGAATGGAGGTGTGTAAAGTCATAGAATGGAGGTGTGTAAAGTCAGAATGGAGGTGTGTGAACTCATAGAATGGAGGTGTGTGAAGTCACAATGAAGGTGTGCGAAGTCATAGAATGGAGGTGTGTGAGGTCATAGAATGGAGGTGTGTGAAGTCACAGAATGGAGGTGTGTGAACTCACAGAATGGAGATGTGTGAAGTCACAGAATGGAGGTGTGTGAAGTCACAGAAAGGAGGTGTTTGAAGTCAGAATGGAGGAGAGTGAAGTCACAGAATGGAGGTGTGTGAAGTCATAGAATGGAGGTGTGTGAAGTCATAGAATGGATGTGTGTGAAGTCATAATGGAGGTGTGTGAAGTCACAGAATGGATGTGTGTGAAGTCATAGAATGGAGCTGTGTGAAGTCAGATTGGAGGTGTGTGATGTCACAGAATGGAGGTGTGTTAAGTCACAGAACGGAGGTGTTTGAACTCAGAATGGAGGTGTGTGAAGTCACAGAATGGAGGTGTGTGAAGTCATAGAATGGAGCTGTGTGAAGTCAGATTGGAGGTGTGTGAAGTCACAGAATGGAGGTGTGTGAAGTCAGAATGGAGGTGTGTGAAGTCACAGAACTGAGGTGTGTGAAGTCATAGAATGGAGGTGTGTGAAGTCATAGAATGGATGTGTGTGAAGTCATAATGGAGGTGTGTGAAGTCACAGAATTGAGGTGCGTGAACTCACAGAATGGAGGTGTGTGAAGTCATAGAATGGAGGTGTGTGAAGTCATAGAATGGAGGTGTGTGAAGTCATAGAATGGATGTTTGTTAAGTAAGAATGAAGGTGTGTTAAGTCATAGAATGGAGGTGTGTGAAGGCACAGAATGGAGGTGTGTGAAATCATAGAATGGAGCTGTGTGAAGTCAGAATGGAGGTGTGTGAAGTCACAGAATGGAGGTGTGTGAACTCAGAATGGAGGTGTGTGAAGTCACAGAATGGAGGTGTGTGAACTCAGAATGGAGGCGTGTGAAGTCACAGAATCAAGGTGTGTGAAGTCATAGAATGGATGTGTGTGAAGTCAGAATGGAGGTGTGTAAAGTCATAGAATGGAGGTGTGTAAAGTCAGAATGGAGGTGTGTGAACTCATAGAATGGAGGTGTGTGAAGTCACAATGCAGGTGTGCGAAGTCATAGAATGGAGGTGTGTGAGGTCATAGAATGGAGGTGTGTGAAGTCACAGAATGGAGGTGTGTGAAGTCATAGAATAGATGTTTGTTAAGTAAGAATGAAGGTGTGTTAAGTCATAGAATGGAGGTGTGTGAAGACACAGAATGGAGGTGTGTGAAGTCATAGGATGGAGCTGTGTGAAGTCAGGATGGAGGTGTGTGAAGTCACAGAATGGAGGTGTGTGAACTCAGAATGGAGGTGTGTGAAGTCACAGAATGGAGGTGTGTTAAGTCAAAGAACGGAGGTGTTTGAAATCAGAATGGAGGTGTGTGAAGTCACATAATGGAGGTGTGTGAAGTCATAGAATGGAGGTGTGTGAAATCATAGAATGGAGGTGTGGGAAGTCAGAGAATGGAGCTGTGTGAAGTCAGAATGGAGGTGTGCGAAGTCACAGAATGAAGGTGTGTGAAGTCATAGAATGGAGGTGTGTGAAGTCATAGAATGCATGTGTGTGAAGTCATAATGGGGGTGTGTGAAGTCACAGAATTGAGGTGTGTGAAGTCATAGAATGGAGCTGTGTGAAGTCAGATTGGATGTGTGTGAAGTCACAGAATGTAGGTGTGTTAAGTCACAGAACGGAGGTGTTTGAAATCAGAATGGAGGTGTGTGAATTCACAGAATGGAGGTGTGTGAAGTCATAGAATGGAGCTGTGAAGTCAGATTGGAGGTGTGTGAAGTCACAGAATGGAGGTGTGTGAACTCAGAATGGAGGTGTGTGAAGTCATAGAATGTATGTGTGTGAAGTCATAGAATGGAGGTGTGTGAAGTCATAATGGAGGCGTGTGAAGTCACAGAATTGAGGTGTGTGAAGTCACAGAATGGAGGTGTGTGAAGTCATAGAATGGAAGTGTGTGAAGTCAGAACGGAGGTGTGTGAACTCAGATTAGAGGTGTGGGAAGTCACAATGGAGGTGTGTGAAGTTATAGAATGGAGGTGTGTGAAGTCACAGAATGGAGGGGTGTGAAGTCAAAGACTGGAGGTGTGTGAAGTCATAGAATGGAGGTGTGTGAACTCATAGAATGGAGGTGTGTGAAGTCACAGAATGAAGGTGCGTTAAGTCACAGAATGGAGGTTTGTGAACTCAGAATGGAGGTTTGTGAAGTCAGAGAATGGAGATGTGGGAAGTCATAGAATGGAGTTGTGTGAAGTCACAGAATGGATGTGTGTGAAGACATAATGGAGATGTGTGACGTCACAGAATGGAGGTGTGTGAATTCACAGAATGGTGGTGTGGGAAGTCATAGAATGGAGCTGTGTGAAGTCAGATTAGAGGTGTGTGAAGTCACAGAATGGAGGTGTGTGAACTCAGAATGGAGGTGTGTGAAGTCACAGAATCTAGGTGTGTGAAGTCATAGAATGGAGGTGTGTGAAGTCATAGAATGGATGTGTGTGAAGTCATAATGGAGGTGTGTGAAGTCATAGAATTGAGGTGTGTGAAGTCCCAGAATGGAGGTGTGTGAAGTCATAGAATGGAAGTGTGTGAAGTCAGAACGGAGGTGTGTGAACTCAGATTGGAGGTGTGGGAAGTTACAATGGAGGTGTGTGAAGTTATAGAATGGAGGTATGTGAAGTCACAGAATGGAGGGGTGTGAAGTCAAAGACTGGAGGTGTGTGAAGTCATAGAATGGAGGTGTGTGAACTCATAGAATGGAGGTTTGTGAAGTCATGGATTGGAGGTGTGTGAAGTCAAATAATGGGGGTGTGTGAAGTCAAACAATAAGGTGTGTGAAATCACAGAATGGAGGTGTGTGTACTCATAGAATGGAGGTGCATGAAGTCAAAGAATGGAGGTGTGTGAATACATCGAATGGAGGTGTGTGAAGTCATGGAATGGAGGTGTGTGAAGTCAGATGGAGTTGTGTGAAGTCATAGAATGGAGGTGTGTGAAGTCAGAATGGAGGTGTGTGAAGTCATAGAATGGAGGTGTGTGAAATCAGAATGGAGGTGTGTGAACTCATAGAATGGAGGTGTGTGAAGTCACAATGGAGGTGTGCGAAGTCATAGAATGGAGGTGTGTGAGGTCATAGAATGCAGGTGTGTGAAGTCACAGAATGGAGGTGTGTGAAGTCATAGAATGGAGGTGTGTGAAGTCACAGAATGGAGGTGTGTGAAATCACAAAATGGAGGTGTGTGAACTCAGAATGGAGGTGTGTGAAGTCACAGAATGGAGGTGTGTGAAGTCACACAATGGGGGTGTGTGAAGTCATAGAATGGAGGTGTGTGAAGTCATAGAATGGAGGTGTGTGAAGTCACAGAATGGAGTTGTTTGACGTCAGAGAATGGAGGTGTGTGAAATCAGAATGGAGGTGTGTCAAGTCACAGAATGGAGGTGTGTGAAGTCAGAATAGATGTGTGCGAAGTCATAGAATGGAGCTGTGTGAAGTCATAGAATGGAGGTGAGTGAAGTCAGAATGGCGGTGTGTCAACTCATAGAAGGATGATGTGTGAAGTCACAATGGAGGTGTGTGAAGTCATAGAATGGAGGTTTTTGAAGTCACAGAATGGAAGTGTGTGAAGTCATAAAATGTAGGTGTGTGTAGTCAGATTGGAGGTGTGTGAAGTCATAGAATGCAGGTGTGTCAACTCAGAAAGGATGTGTGTGAAGTCATAGAATGGAGGTGTGTGAAGTCATAGAATGGAGGTGTGTGAAGTCATAGAATGGAGCTGTGTGAAGTCAGAATGGAGGAGTGTGAAGTCACAGAATGGAGGGGTGTGAACTCAGAATGGAGGTGTGTGAAGTCACAGAATGGAGGTGTGTTAAGTCACAGAATGGAGGTGTTTGAAGTCAGAATGGAGGAGTGTGAAGTCACAGAATGGAGGTGTGTGAAGTCATAGAATGGAGGTGTGTGAAATCATAGAATGGAGGTCTGGGAAGTCAGAGAATGGAGCTGTGTGAAGTCAGAACGGAGGTGTGCGAAGTCACAGAATGCAGGTGTGTGAAGTCATAGAATGGAGGTGTGTGAAGTCATAGAATGGATGTGTGTGAAGTCATAATGGAGGTGTGTGAAGTCACAGAATGTATGTGTGTGAAGTCATAGAATGGAGCTGTGTGAAGTCAGATTGGAGGTGTGTGAAGTCACAGAATGGAGGTGTGTTAAGTCACAGAATGGAGGTGTTTGAACTCAGAATGGAGGTGTGTGAAGTCAGAGAATGGAGCTGTGTGAAGTCAGATTGGAGCTGTGTGAAGTCACAGAATGGAGGTGTGTGAAGTCAGAATGGAGGTGTGTGAAGTCACAGAACTGAGGTGTGTGAAGTCATAGAATGGAGGTGTGTGAAGTCATAGAATGGATGTGTGTGAAGTCATAATGGAGATGTGTGAAGTCACAGAATTGAGGTGTGTGAAGTCACAGAATGGAGGTGTGTGAAGTCATAGAATGGAGGTGTGTGAGGTCATAGAATGGAGGTGTGTGAAGTCATAGAATGGATGTTTGTTAAGTAAGAATGAAGGTGTGTTAAGTCATAGAATGGAGGTGTGTGAAGGCACAGAATGGAGGTGTGTGAAGTCATAGAATGGAGCTGAGTGAAGTCAGAATGGAGGTGTGTGAAGTCACAGAATGGAGGTGTGTGAACTCTGAATGGAGTTGTGTGAACTCACAGAATGGAGATGTGTTAAGTCAAAGAATGGAAGTGTGTGAAGTCAGAATGGAGGTGTGTGAAGTCACAGAATCAAGGTGTGTGAAGTCATAGAATGGATGTGTGTGAAGTCATAGAATGGAGGTGTGTGAAGTCATAATGGAGGCGTGTGAAGTCACAGAATTGAGGGGTGTGAAGTCACAGAATGGAGGTGTGTGAAGTCATAGAATGGAAGTGTGTGAAGTTAGAACGGAGGTGTGTGAACTCAGATTAGAGGTGTGGGAAGTCACAATGGAGGTGTGTGAAGTTATAGAATGGAGGTGTGTGAAGTCACAGAATGGAGGGGTGTGAAGTCAAAGACTGGAGGTGTGTGAAGTCATAGAATGGAGGTGTGTGAACTCATAGAATGGAGGTGTGTGAAGTCACAGAATGAAGGTGCGTTAAGTCACAGAATGGAGGTTTGTAAACTCAGAATGGAGGTGTGTGAAGTCACAGAATGGAGATGTGGGAAGTCATAGAATGGAGTTGTGTGAAGTCACAGAATGGATGTGTGTGAAGACATAATGGAGGTGTGTGAAGTCACAGAATGGAGATGTGTGAAGTCATAGAATGGAGCTGTGTGAAGTCAGATTGGATGTGTGTGAAGTCACAGAAAGGAGATGTGTTAAGTCACAGAACGGAGGTGTTTGAACTCAGAATGGAGGTGTGTGAATTCACAGAATGGAGGTGTGTGAAGTCATAGAATGGAAGTGTGTGAAGTCAGAACGGAGGTGTGTGAACTCAGATTGGAGGTGTGGGAAGTCACAATGGAGGTGTGTGAAGTTATAAAATGGAGGTATGTGAAGTCACAGAATGGAGGGGTGTGAAGTCAAAGACTGGAGGTGTGTGAAGTCATAGAATGCAGGTGTGTGAACTCATAGAATGGAGGTGTGTGAAGTTATGGATTGGAGGTGTGTGAAGTCAAAGAATGGGGGTGTGTGAAGTCAAACAATAAGGTGTGTGAAATCACAGAATGGAGGTGTGTGTACTCATAGAATGGAGGTGCATGAAGTCAAAGAATGGAGGTGTGTGAATACATCGAATGGAGGTGTGTGAAGACATGGAATGGAGGTGTGTGAAGTCAGATGGAGTTGTGTGAAGTCATAGAATGTAGGTGTGTGAAGTCAGAATGGAGGTGTGTCAAGTCATAGAATGGAGGTGTGTAAAGTCAGAATGGAGGTGTGTGAACTCATAGAATGGAGGTGTGTGAAGTCACAATGCAGGTGTGCGAAGTCATAGAATGGAGGTGTGTGAGGTCATAGAATGGAGGTGTGTGAAGTCACAGAATGGAGGTGTGTGAAGTCATAGAATGGATGTTTGTTAAGTAAGAATGAATGTGTGTTAACTCATAGAATGGAGGTGTGTGAAGACACAGAATGGAGGTGTGTGAAGTCATAGGATGGAGCTGTGTGAAGTCAGAATGGAGGTGTGTGAAGTCACAGAATGGAGGTGTGTGAACTCAGAATGGAAGTGTGTGAAGTCACAGAATGGAGGTGTGTTAAGTCAAAGAACGGAGGTGTTTGAAATCAGAATGGAGGTGTGTGAAGTCACATAATGGAGGTGTGTGAAGTCATAGAATGGAGGTGTGTGAAATCATAGAATGGAGGTGTGGGAAGTCAGAGAATGGAGCTGTGTGAAGTCAGAATGGAGGTGTGCGAAGTCACAGAATGGTGTGTGAAGTCATAGAATGGAGGTGTGTGAAGTCATAGAATGCATGTGTGTGAAGTCATAATAGGGGTGTGTGAAGTCACAGAATTGAGGTGTGTGAAGTCATAGAATGGAGCTGTGTGAAGTCAGATTGGATGTGTGTGAAGTCACAGAATGTAGGTGTGTTAAGTCACAGAACGGAGGTGTTTGAAATCAGAATGGAGGTGTGTGAATTCACAGAATGGAGTTGTGTGAAGTCATAGAATGGAGCTGTGAAGTCAGATTGGAGGTGTGTGAAGTCACAGAATGGAGGTGTGTGAACTCAGACTGGAGGTGTGTGAAGTCACAGAACTGAGGTGTGTGAAGTCATAGAATGGAGGTGTGTGAAGTCATAGAATGGATGTGTGTGAAGTCCGAATGGAGGTGTGTGAAGTCACAGAATGGAGGTGTGTGAACTCACAGAATGGAGATGTGTGAAGTCACAGAATGGAGGTGTGTGAAGTCACAGAAAGGAGGTGTTTGAAGTCAGAATGGAGGAGAGTGAAGTCACAGAATGGAGGTGTGTGAAGTCATAGAATGGAGGTGTGTGAAGTCATAGAATGGATGTGTGTGAAGTCATAATGGAGGTGTGTGAAGTCACAGAATGGATGTGTGTGAAGTCATAGAATGGAGCTGTGTGAAGTCAGATTGGAGGTGTGTGATGTCACAGAATGGAGGTGTGTTAAGTCACAGAACGGAGGTGTTTGAACTCAGAATGGAGGTGTGTGAAGTCACAGAATGTATGTGTGTGAAGTCATAGAATGGAGCTGTGTGAAGTCAGATTGGAGGTGTGTGAAGTCACAGAATGGAGGTGTGTGAAGTCAGAATGGAGGTGTGTGAAGTCACAGAACTGAGGTGTGTGAAGTCATAGAATGGAGGTGTGTGAAGTCATAGAATGGATGTGTGTGAAGTCATAATGGAGGTGTGTGAAGTCACAGAATTGAGGTGCGTGAAGTCACAGAATGGAGGTGTGTGAAGTCATAGAATGGAGGTGTGTGAAGTCATAGAATGGAGGTGTGTGAAGTCATAGAATGGATGTTTGTTAAGTAAGAATGAAGGTGTGTTAAGTCATAGAATGGAGGTGTGTGAAGGCACAGAATGGAGGTGTGTGAAATCATAGAATGGAGCTGTGTGAAGTCAGAATGGAGGTGTGTGAAGTCACAGAATGGAGGTGTGTGAACTCAGAATGGAGGTGTGTGAAGTCACAGAATGGAGGTGTGTTAAGTCACAGAATGGAGGTGTGTGAACTCAGAATGGAGGCGTGTGAAGTCACAGAATCAAGGTGTGTGAAGTCATAGAATGGATGTGTGTGAAGTCAGAATGGAGGTGTGTAAAGTCATAGAATGGAGGTGTGTAAAGTCAGAATGGAGGTGTGTGAACTCATAGAATGGAGGTGTGTGAAGTCACAATGAAGGTGTGCGAAGTCATAGAATGGAGGTGTGTGAGGTCATAGAATGGAGGTGTGTGAAGTCACAGAATGGAGGTGTGTGAACTCACAGAATGGAGATGTGTGAAGTCACAGAATGGAGGTGTGTGAAGTCACAGAAAGGAGGTGTTTGAAGTCAGAATGGAGGAGAGTGAAGTCACAGAATGGAGGTGTGTGAAGTCATAGAATGGAGGTGTGTGAAGTCATAGAATGGATGTGTGTGAAGTCATAATGGAGGTGTGTGAAGTCACAGAATGGATGTGTGTGAAGTCATAGAATGGAGCTGTGTGAAGTCAGATTGGAGGTGTGTGATGTCACAGAATGGAGGTGTGTTAAGTCACAGAACGGAGGTGTTTGAACTCAGAATGGAGGTGTGTGAAGTCACAGAATGGAGGTGTGTGAAGTCATAGAATGGAGCTGTGTGAAGTCAGATTGGAGGTGTGTGAAGTCACAGAATGGAGGTGTGTGAAGTCAGAATGGAGGTGTGTGAAGTCACAGAACTGAGGTGTGTGAAGTCATAGAATGGAGGTGTGTGAAGTCATAGAATGGATGTGTGTGAAGTCATAATGGAGGTGTGTGAAGTCACAGAATTGAGGTGCGTGAACTCACAGAATGGAGGTGTGTGAAGTCATAGAATGGAGGTGTGTGAAGTCATAGAATGGAGGTGTGTGAAGTCATAGAATGGATGTTTGTTAAGTAAGAATGAAGGTGTGTTAAGTCATAGAATGGAGGTGTGTGAAGGCACAGAATGGAGGTGTGTGAAATCATAGAATGGAGCTGTGTGAAGTCAGAATGGAGGTGTGTGAAGTCACAGAATGGAGGTGTGTGAACTCAGAATGGAGGTGTGTGAAGTCACAGAATGGAGGTGTGTGAACTCAGAATGGAGGCGTGTGAAGTCACAGAATCAAGGTGTGTGAAGTCATAGAATGGATGTGTGTGAAGTCAGAATGGAGGTGTGTAAAGTCATAGAATGGAGGTGTGTAAAGTCAGAATGGAGGTGTGTGAACTCATAGAATGGAGGTGTGTGAAGTCACAATGCAGGTGTGCGAAGTCATAGAATGGAGGTGTGTGAGGTCATAGAATGGAGGTGTGTGAAGTCACAGAATGGAGGTGTGTGAAGTCATAGAATAGATGTTTGTTAAGTAAGAATGAAGGTGTGTTAAGTCATAGAATGGAGGTGTGTGAAGACACAGAATGGAGGTGTGTGAAGTCATAGGATGGAGCTGTGTGAAGTCAGGATGGAGGTGTGTGAAGTCACAGAATGGAGGTGTGTGAACTCAGAATGGAGGTGTGTGAAGTCACAGAATGGAGGTGTGTTAAGTCAAAGAACGGAGGTGTTTGAAATCAGAATGGAGGTGTGTGAAGTCACATAATGGAGGTGTGTGAAGTCATAGAATGGAGGTGTGTGAAATCATAGAATGGAGGTGTGGGAAGTCAGAGAATGGAGCTGTGTGAAGTCAGAATGGAGGTGTGCGAAGTCACAGAATGAAGGTGTGTGAAGTCATAGAATGGAGGTGTGTGAAGTCATAGAATGCATGTGTGTGAAGTCATAATGGGGGTGTGTGAAGTCACAGAATTGAGGTGTGTGAAGTCATAGAATGGAGCTGTGTGAAGTCAGATTGGATGTGTGTGAAGTCACAGAATGTAGGTGTGTTAAGTCACAGAACGGAGGTGTTTGAAATCAGAATGGAGGTGTGTGAATTCACAGAATGGAGGTGTGTGAAGTCATAGAATGGAGCTGTGAAGTCAGATTGGAGGTGTGTGAAGTCACAGAATGGAGGTGTGTGAACTCAGAATGGAGGTGTGTGAAGTCATAGAATGTATGTGTGTGAAGTCATAGAATGGAGGTGTGTGAAGTCATAATGGAGGCGTGTGAAGTCACAGAATTGAGGTGTGTGAAGTCACAGAATGGAGGTGTGTGAAGTCATAGAATGGAAGTGTGTGAAGTCAGAACGGAGGTGTGTGAACTCAGATTAGAGGTGTGGGAAGTCACAATGGAGGTGTGTGAAGTTATAGAATGGAGGTGTGTGAAGTCACAGAATGGAGGGGTGTGAAGTCAAAGACTGGAGGTGTGTGAAGTCATAGAATGGAGGTGTGTGAACTCATAGAATGGAGGTGTGTGAAGTCACAGAATGAAGGTGCGTTAAGTCACAGAATGGAGGTTTGTGAACTCAGAATGGAGGTTTGTGAAGTCAGAGAATGGAGATGTGGGAAGTCATAGAATGGAGTTGTGTGAAGTCACAGAATGGATGTGTGTGAAGACATAATGGAGATGTGTGACGTCACAGAATGGAGGTGTGTGAATTCACAGAATGGTGGTGTGGGAAGTCATAGAATGGAGCTGTGTGAAGTCAGATTAGAGGTGTGTGAAGTCACAGAATGGAGGTGTGTGAACTCAGAATGGAGGTGTGTGAAGTCACAGAATCTAGGTGTGTGAAGTCATAGAATGGAGGTGTGTGAAGTCATAGAATGGATGTGTGTGAAGTCATAATGGAGGTGTGTGAAGTCACAGAATTGAGGTGTGTGAAGTCCCAGAATGGAGGTGTGTGAAGTCATAGAATGGAAGTGTGTGAAGTCAGAACGGAGGTGTGTGAACTCAGATTGGAGGTGTGGGAAGTTACAATGGAGGTGTGTGAAGTTATAGAATGGAGGTATGTGAAGTCACAGAATGGAGGGGTGTGAAGTCAAAGACTGGAGGTGTGTGAAGTCATAGAATGGAGGTGTGTGAACTCATAGAATGGAGGTTTGTGAAGTCATGGATTGGAGGTGTGTGAAGTCAAATAATGGGGGTGTGTGAAGTCAAACAATAAGGTGTGTGAAATCACAGAATGGAGGTGTGTGTACTCATAGAATGGAGGTGCATGAAGTCAAAGAATGGAGGTGTGTGAATACATCGAATGGAGGTGTGTGAAGTCATGGAATGGAGGTGTGTGAAGTCAGATGGAGTTGTGTGAAGTCATAGAATGGAGGTGTGTGAAGTCAGAATGGAGGTGTGTGAAGTCATAGAATGGAGGTGTGTGAAATCAGAATGGAGGTGTGTGAACTCATAGAATGGAGGTGTGTGAAGTCACAATGGAGGTGTGCGAAGTCATAGAATGGAGGTGTGTGAGGTCATAGAATGCAGGTGTGTGAAGTCACAGAATGGAGGTGTGTGAAGTCATAGAATGGAGGTGTGTGAAGTCACAGAATGGAGGTGTGTGAAATCACAAAATGGAGGTGTGTGAACTCAGAATGGAGGTGTGTGAAGTCACAGAATGGAGGTGTGTGAAGTCACACAATGGGGGTGTGTGAAGTCATAGAATGGAGGTGTGTGAAGTCATAGAATGGAGGTGTGTGAAGTCACAGAATGGAGTTGTTTGACGTCAGAGAATGGAGGTGTGTGAAATCAGAATGGAGGTGTGTCAAGTCACAGAATGGAGGTGTGTGAAGTCAGAATAGATGTGTGCGAAGTCATAGAATGGAGCTGTGTGAAGTCATAGAATGGAGGTGAGTGAAGTCAGAATGGCGGTGTGTCAACTCATAGAAGGATGATGTGTGAAGTCACAATGGAGGTGTGTGAAGTCATAGAATGGAGGTTTTTGAAGTCACAGAATGGAAGTGTGTGAAGTCATAAAATGTAGGTGTGTGTAGTCAGATTGGAGGTGTGTGAAGTCATAGAATGCAGGTGTGTCAACTCAGAAAGGATGTGTGTGAAGTCATAGAATGGAGGTGTGTGAAGTCATAGAATGGAGGTGTGTGAAGTCATAGAATGGAGCTGTGTGAAGTCAGAATGGAGGAGTGTGAAGTCACAGAATGGAGGGGTGTGAACTCAGAATGGAGGTGTGTGAAGTCACAGAATGGAGGTGTGTTAAGTCACAGAATGGAGGTGTTTGAAGTCAGAATGGAGGAGTGTGAAGTCACAGAATGGAGGTGTGTGAAGTCATAGAATGGAGGTGTGTGAAATCATAGAATGGAGGTCTGGGAAGTCAGAGAATGGAGCTGTGTGAAGTCAGAACGGAGGTGTGCGAAGTCACAGAATGCAGGTGTGTGAAGTCATAGAATGGAGGTGTGTGAAGTCATAGAATGGATGTGTGTGAAGTCATAATGGAGGTGTGTGAAGTCACAGAATGTATGTGTGTGAAGTCATAGAATGGAGCTGTGTGAAGTCAGATTGGAGGTGTGTGAAGTCACAGAATGGAGGTGTGTTAAGTCACAGAATGGAGGTGTTTGAACTCAGAATGGAGGTGTGTGAAGTCAGAGAATGGAGCTGTGTGAAGTCAGATTGGAGCTGTGTGAAGTCACAGAATGGAGGTGTGTGAAGTCAGAATGGAGGTGTGTGAAGTCACAGAACTGAGGTGTGTGAAGTCATAGAATGGAGGTGTGTGAAGTCATAGAATGGATGTGTGTGAAGTCATAATGGAGATGTGTGAAGTCACAGAATTGAGGTGTGTGAAGTCACAGAATGGAGGTGTGTGAAGTCATAGAATGGAGGTGTGTGAGGTCATAGAATGGAGGTGTGTGAAGTCATAGAATGGATGTTTGTTAAGTAAGAATGAAGGTGTGTTAAGTCATAGAATGGAGGTGTGTGAAGGCACAGAATGGAGGTGTGTGAAGTCATAGAATGGAGCTGAGTGAAGTCAGAATGGAGGTGTGTGAAGTCACAGAATGGAGGTGTGTGAACTCTGAATGGAGTTGTGTGAACTCACAGAATGGAGATGTGTTAAGTCAAAGAATGGAAGTGTGTGAAGTCAGAATGGAGGTGTGTGAAGTCACAGAATCAAGGTGTGTGAAGTCATAGAATGGATGTGTGTGAAGTCATAGAATGGAGGTGTGTGAAGTCATAATGGAGGCGTGTGAAGTCACAGAATTGAGGGGTGTGAAGTCACAGAATGGAGGTGTGTGAAGTCATAGAATGGAAGTGTGTGAAGTTAGAACGGAGGTGTGTGAACTCAGATTAGAGGTGTGGGAAGTCACAATGGAGGTGTGTGAAGTTATAGAATGGAGGTGTGTGAAGTCACAGAATGGAGGGGTGTGAAGTCAAAGACTGGAGGTGTGTGAAGTCATAGAATGGAGGTGTGTGAACTCATAGAGTGGAGGTGTGTGAAGTCACAGAATGAAGGTGCGTTAAGTCACAGAATGGAGGTTTGTAAACTCAGAATGGAGGTGTGTGAAGTCACAGAATGGAGATGTGGGAAGTCATAGAATGGAGTTGTGTGAAGTCACAGAATGGATGTGTGTGAAGACATAATGGAGGTGTGTGAAGTCACAGAATGGAGATGTGTGAAGTCATAGAATGGAGCTGTGTGAAGTCAGATTGGATGTGTGTGAAGTCACAGAAAGGAGATGTGCTAAGTCACAGAACGGAGGTGTTTGAACTCAGAATGGAGGTGTGTGAATTCACAGAATGGTGGTGTGTGAAGTCATAGAATGGAGCTGTGTAAAGTCAGATTAGAGGTCTGTGAAGTCACAGAATGGAGGTGTGTGAACTCAGAATGGAGGTGTGTGAAGTCACAGAATCTAGGTGTGTGAAGTCATAGAATGGAGGTGTGTGAAGTCATAGAATGGATGTGTGTGAAGTCATAATGGAGGTGTGTGAAGTCACAGAATTGAGGTGTGTGAAGTCCCAGAATGGAGGTGTGTGAAGTCATAGAATGGAAGTGTGTGAAGTCAGAACGGAGGTGTGTGAACTCAGATTGGAGGTGTGGGAAGTCACAATGGAGGTGTGTGAAGTTATACAATGGAGGTATGTGAAGTCACAGAATGGAGGGGTGTGAAGTCAAAGACTGGAGGTGTGTGAAGTCATAGAATGCAGGTGTGTGAACTCATAGAATGGAGGTGTGTGAAGTTATGGATTGGAGGTGTGTGAAGTCAAAGAATGGGGGTGTGTGAAGTCAAACAATAAGGTGTGTGAAATCACAGAATGGAGGTGTGTGTACTCATAGAATGGAGGTGCATGAAGTCAAAGAATGGAGGTGTGTGAATACATCGAATGGAGGTGTGTGAAGACATGGAATGGAGGTGTGTGAAGTCAGATTGGATGTGTGTGAAGTCACAGAATGTAGGTGTGTTAAGTCACAGAACGGAGGTGTTTGAAATCAGAATGGAGGTGTGTGAATTCACAGAATGGAGTTGTGTGAAGTCATAGAATGGAGCTGTGAAGTCAGATTGGAGGTGTGTGAAGTCACAGAATGGAGGTGTGTGAACTCAGACTGGAGGTGTGTGAAGTCACAGAACTGAGGTGTGTGAAGTCATAGAATGGAGGTTTGTGAAGTCATAGAATGGATGTGTGTGAAGTCCGAATGGAGGTGTGTGAAGTCACAGAATGGAGGTGTGTGAACTCACAGAATGGAGATGTGTGAAGTCACAGAATGGAGGTGTGTGAAATCACAGAAAGGAGGTGTTTGAAGTCAGAATGGAGGAGAGTGAAGTCACAGAAAGGAGGTGTGTGAAGTCATAGAATGGAGGTGTGTGAAGTCATAGAATGGATGTGTGTGAAGTCATAATGGAGGTGTGTGAAGTCACAGAATGGATGTGTGTGAAGTCATAGAATGGAGCTGTGTGAAGTCAGATTGGAGGTGTGTGATGTCACAGAATGGAGGTGTGTTAAGTCACAGAACGGAGGTGTTTGAACTCAGAATGGGGGTGTGTGAAGTCACAGAATGGAGGTGTGTGAAGTCATAGAATGGAGCTGTGTGAAGTCAGATTGGAGGTGTGTGAAGTCACAGAATGGAGGTGTGTGAAGTCAGAATGGAGGTGTGTGAAGTCACAGAACTGAGGTGTGTGAAGTCATAGAATGGAGGTGTGTGAAGTCATAGAATGGATGTGTGTGAAGTCATAATGGAGGTGTGTGAAGTCACAGAATTGAGGTGCGTGAAGTCACAGAATGGAGGTGTGTGAAGTCATAGAATGGAGGTGTGTGAAGTCATAGAATGGAGGTGTGTGAAGTCATAGAATGGATGTTTGTTAAGTAAGAATGAAGGTGTGTTAAGTCATAGAATGGAGGTGTGTGAAGGCACAGAATGGAGGTGTGTGAAATCATAGAATGGAGCTGTGTGAAGTCAGAATGGAGGTGTGTGAAGTCACAGAATGGAGGTGTGTGAACTCAGAATGGAGGTGTGTGAAGTCACAGAATGGAGGTGTGTTAAGTCACAGAATGGAGGTGTGTGAACTCAGAATGGAGGCGTGTGAAGTCACAGAATCAAGGTGTGTGAAGTCATAGAATGGATGTGTGTGAAGTCAGAATGAAGGTGTGTCAAGTCATAGAATGGAGGTGTGTAAAGTCAGAATGGAGGTGTGTGAACTCATAGAATGGAGGTGTGTGAAGTCACAATGCAGGTGTGCGAAGTCATAGAATGGAGGTGTGTGAGGTCATAGAATGGAGGTGTGTGAAGTCACAGAATGGAGGTGTGTGAAGTCATAGAATAGATGTTTGTTAAGTAAGAATGAAGGTGTGTTAAGTCATAGAATGGAGGTGTGTGAAGACACAGAATGGAGGTGTGTGAAGTCATAGGATGGAGCTGTGTGAAGTCAGGATGGAGGTGTGTGAAGTCACAGAATGGAGGTGTGTGAACTCAGAATGGAGGTGTGTGAAGTCACAGAATGGAGGTGTGTTAAGTCAAAGAACGGAGGTGTTTGAAATCAGAATGGAGGTGTGTGAAGTCACATAATGGAGGTGTGTGAAGACATAGAATGGAGGTGTGTGAAATCATAGAATGGAGGTGTGGGAAGTCAGAGAATGGAGCTGTGTGAAGTCAGAATGGAGGTGTGCGAAGTCACAGAATGAAGGTGTGTGAAGTCATAGAATGGAGGTGTGTGAAGTCATAGAATGCATGTGTGTGAAGTCATAATGGGGGTGTGTGAAGTCACAGAATTGAGGTGTGTGAAGTCATAGAATGGAGCTGTGTGAAGTCAGATTGGATGTGTGTGAAGTCACAGAATGTAGGTGTGTTAAGTCACAGAACGGAGGTGTTTGAAATCAGAATGGAGGTGTGTGAATTCACAGAATGGAGGTGTGTGAAGTCATAGAATGGAGCTGTGAAGTCAGATTGGAGGTGTGTGAAGTCACAGAATGGAGGTGTGTGAACTCAGAATGGAGGTGTGTGAAGTCACAGAACTGAGGTGTGTGAAGTCATAGAATGTATGTGTGTGAAGTCATAGAATGGAGGTGTGTGAAGTCATAATGGAGGCGTGTGAAGTAACAGAATTGAGGTGTGTGAAGTCACAGAATGGAGGTGTGTGAAGTCATAGAATGGAAGTGTGTGAAGTCAGAACGGAGGTGTGTGAACTCAGATTAGAGGTGTGGGAAGTCACAATGGAGGTGTGTGAAGTTATAGAATGGAGGTGTGTGAAGTCACAGAATGGAGGGGTGTGAAGTCAAAGACTGGAGGTGTGTGAAGTCATAGAATGGAGGTGTGTGAACTCATAGAATGGAGGTGTGTGAAGTCACAGAATGAAGGTGCGTTAAGTCACAGAATGGAGGTTTGTGAACTCAGAATGGAGGTGTGTGAAGTCAGAGAATGGAGATGTGGGAAGTCATAGAATGGAGTTGTGTGAAGTCACAGAATGGATGTGTGTGAAGACATAATGGAGGTGTGTGACGTCACAGAATGGAGGTGTGTGAATTCACAGAATGGTGGTGTGGGAAGTCATAGAATGGAGCTGTGTGAAGTCAGATTAGAGGTGTGTGAAGTCACAGAATGGAGGTGTGTGAACTCAGAATGGAGGTGTGTGAAGTCACAGAATCTAGGTGTGTGAAGTCATAGAATGGAGGTGTGTGAAGTCATAGAATGGATGTGTGTGAAGTCATAATGGAGGTGTGTGAAGTCACAGAATTGAGGTGTGTGAAGTCCCAGAATGGAGGTGTGTGAAGTCATAGAATGGAAGTGTGTGAAGTCAGAACGGAGGTGTGTGAACTCAGATTGGAGGTGTGGGAAGTTACAATGGAGGTGTGTGAAGTTATAGAATGGAGGTATGTGAAGTCACAGAATGGAGGGGTGTGAAGTCAAAGACTGGAGGTGTGTGAAGTCATAGAATGGAGGTGTGTGAACTCATAGAATGGAGGTTTGTGAAGTCATGGATTGGAGGTGTGTGAAGTCAAAGAATGGGGGTGTGTGAAGTCAAACAATAAGGTGTGTGAAATCACAGAATGGAGGTGTGTGTACTCATAGAATGGAGGTGCATGAAGTCAAAGAATGGAGGTGTGTGAATACATCGAATGGAGGTGTGTGAAGTCATGGAATGGAGGTGTGTGAAGTCAGATGGAGTTGTGTGAAGTCATAGAATGGAGGTGTGTGAAGTCAGAATGGAGGTGTGTGAAGTCACAGAATGGAGGTGTGTGAACTCTGAATGGAGTTGTGTGAACTCACAGAATGGAGATGTGTTAAGTCAAAGAATGGAAGTGTGTGAAGTCAGAATGGAGGTGTGTGAAGTCACAGAATCAAGGTGTGTGAAGTCATAGAATGGATGTGTGTGAAGTCATAGAATGGAGGTGTGTGAAGTCATAATGGAGGCGTGTGAAGTCACAGAATTGAGGGGTGTGAAGTCACAGAATGGAGGTGTGTGAAGTCATAGAATGGAAGTGTGTGAAGTTAGAACGGAGGTGTGTGAACTCAGATTAGAGGTGTGGGAAGTCACAATGGAGGTGTGTGAAGTTATAGAATGGAGGTGTGTGAAGTCACAGAATGGAGGGGTGTGAAGTCAAAGACTGGAGGTGTGTGAAGTCATAGAATGGAGGTGTGTGAACTCATAGAATGGAGGTGTGTGAAGTCACAGAATGAAGGTGCGTTAAGTCACAGAATGGAGGTTTGTAAACTCAGAATGGAGGTGTGTGAAGTCACAGAATGGAGATGTGGGAAGTCATAGAATGGAGTTGTGTGAAGTCACAGAATGGATGTGTGTGAAGACATAATGGAGGTGTGTGAAGTCACAGAATGGAGATGTGTGAAGTCATAGAATGGAGCTGTGTGAAGTCAGATTGGATGTGTGTGAAGTCACAGAAAGGAGATGTGCTAAGTCACAGAACGGAGGTGTTTGAACTCAGAATGGAGGTGTGTGAATTCACAGAATGGTGGTGTGTGAAGTCATAGAATGGAGCTGTGTAAAGTCAGATTAGAGGTCTGTGAAGTCACAGAATGGAGGTGTGTGAACTCAGAATGGAGGTGTGTGAAGTCACAGAATCTAGGTGTGTGAAGTCATAGAATGGAGGTGTGTGAAGTCATAGAATGGATGTGTGTGAAGTCATAATGGAGGTGTGTGAAGTCACAGAATTGAGGTGTGTGAAGTCCCAGAATGGAGGTGTGTGAATTCATAGAATGGAAGTGTGTGAAGTCAGAACGGAGGTGTGTGAACTCAGATTGGAGGTGTGGGAAGTCACAATGGAGGTGTGTGAAGTTATACAATGGAGGTATGTGAAGTCACAGAATGGAGGGGTGTGAAGTCAAAGACTGGAGGTGTGTGAAGTCATAGAATGCAGGTGTGTGAACTCATAGAATGGAGGTGTGTGAAGTTATGGATTGGAGGTGTGTGAAGTCAAAGAATGGGGGTGTGTGAAGTCAAACAATAAGGTGTGTGAAATCACAGAATGGAGGTGTGTGTACTCATAGAATGGAGGTGCATGAAGTCAAAGAATGGAGGTGTGTGAATACATCGAATGGAGGTGTGTGAAGACATGGAATGGAGGTGTGTGAAGTCAGATTGGATGTGTGTGAAGTCACAGAATGTAGGTGTGTTAAGTCACAGAACGGAGGTGTTTGAAATCAGAATGGAGGTGTGTGAATTCACAGAATGGAGTTGTGTGAAGTCATAGAATGGAGCTGTGAAGTCAGATTGGAGGTGTGTGAAGTCACAGAATGGAGGTGTGTGAACTCAGACTGGAGGTGTGTGAAGTCACAGAACTGAGGTGTGTGAAGTCATAGAATGGAGGTTTGTGAAGTCATAGAATGGATGTGTGTGAAGTCCGAATGGAGGTGTGTGAAGTCACAGAATGGAGGTGTGTGAACTCACAGAATGGAGATGTGTGAAGTCACAGAATGGAGGTGTGTGAAATCACAGAAAGGAGGTGTTTGAAGTCAGAATGGAGGAGAGTGAAGTCACAGAATGGAGGTGTGTGAAGTCATAGAATGGAGGTGTGTGAAGTCATAGAATGGATGTGTGTGAAGTCATAATGGAGGTGTGTGAAGTCACAGAATGGATGTGTGTGAAGTCATAGAATGGAGCTGTGTGAAGTCAGATTGGAGGTGTGTGATGTCACAGAATGGAGGTGTGTTAAGTCACAGAACGGAGGTGTTTGAACTCAGAATGGGGGTGTGTGAAGTCACAGAATGGAGGTGTGTGAAGTCATAGAATGGAGCTGTGTGAAGTCAGATTGGAGGTGTGTGAAGTCACAGAATGGAGGTGTGTGAAGTCAGAATGGAGGTGTGTGAAGTCACAGAACTGAGGTGTGTGAAGTCATAGAATGGAGGTGTGTGAAGTCATAGAATGGATGTGTGTGAAGTCATAATGGAGGTGTGTGAAGTCACAGAATTGAGGTGCGTGAAGTCACAGAATGGAGGTGTGTGAAGTCATAGAATGGAGGTGTGTGAAGTCATAGAATGGAGGTGTGTGAAGTCATAGAATGGATGTTTGTTAAGTAAGAATGAAGGTGTGTTAAGTCATAGAATGGAGGTGTGTGAAGGCACAGAATGGAGGTGTGTGAAATCATAGAATGGAGCTGTGTGAAGTCAGAATGGAGGTGTGTGAAGTCACAGAATGGAGGTGTGTGAACTCAGAATGGAGGTGTGTGAAGTCACAGAATGGAGGTGTGTTAAGTCACAGAATGGAGGTGTGTGAACTCAGAATGGAGGCGTGTGAAGTCACAGAATCAAGGTGTGTGAAGTCATAGAATGGATGTGTGTGAAGTCAGAATGAAGGTGTGTCAAGTCATAGAATGGAGGTGTGTAAAGTCAGAATGGAGGTGTGTGAACTCATAGAATGGAGGTGTGTGAAGTCACAATGCAGGTGTGCGAAGTCATAGAATGGAGGTGTGTGAGGTCATAGAATGGAGGTGTGTGAAGTCACAGAATGGAGGTGTGTGAAGTCATAGAATAGATGTTTGTTAAGTAAGAATGAAGGTGTGTTAAGTCATAGAATGGAGGTGTGTGAAGACACAGAATGGAGGTGTGTGAAGTCATAGGATGGAGCTGTGTGAAGTCAGGATGGAGGTGTGTGAAGTCACAGAATGGAGGTGTGTGAACTCAGAATGGAGGTGTGTGAAGTCACAGAATGGAGGTGTGTTAAGTCAAAGAACGGAGGTGTTTGAAATCAGAATGGAGGTGTGTGAAGTCACATAATGGAGGTGTGTGAAGTCATAGAATGGAGGTGTGTGAAATCATAGAATGGAGGTGTGGGAAGTCAGAGAATGGAGCTGTGTGAAGTCAGAATGGAGGTGTGCGAAGTCACAGAATGAAGGTGTGTGAAGTCATAGAATGGAGGTGTGTGAAGTCATAGAATGCATGTGTGTGAAGTCATAATGGGGGTGTGTGAAGTCACAGAATTGAGGTGTGTGAAGTCATAGAATGGAGCTGTGTGAAGTCAGATTGGATGTGTGTGAAGTCACAGAATGTAGGTGTGTTAAGTCACAGAACGGAGGTGTTTGAAATCAGAATGGAGGTGTGTGAATTCACAGAATGGAGGTGTGTGAAGTCATAGAATGGAGCTGTGAAGTCAGATTGGAGGTGTGTGAAGTCACAGAATGGAGGTGTGTGAACTCAGAATGGAGGTGTGTGAAGTCACAGAACTGAGGTGTGTGAAGTCATAGAATGTATGTGTGTGAAGTCATAGAATGGAGGTGTGTGAAGTCATAATGGAGGCGTGTGAAGTAACAGAATTGAGGTGTGTGAAGTCACAGAATGGAGGTGTGTGAAGTCATAGAATGGAAGTGTGTGAAGTCAGAACGGAGGTGTGTGAACTCAGATTAGAGGTGTGGGAAGTCACAATGGAGGTGTGTGAAGTTATAGAATGGAGGTGTGTGAAGTCACAGAATGGAGGGGTGTGAAGTCAAAGACTGGAGGTGTGTGAAGTCATAGAATGGAGGTGTGTGAACTCATAGAATGGAGGTGTGTGAAGTCACAGAATGAAGGTGCGTTAAGTCACAGAATGGAGGTTTGTGAACTCAGAATGGAGGTGTGTGAAGTCAGAGAATGGAGATGTGGGAAGTCATAGAATGGAGTTGTGTGAAGTCACAGAATGGATGTGTGTGAAGACATAATGGAGGTGTGTGACGTCACAGAATGGAGGTGTGTGAATTCACAGAATGGTGGTGTGGGAAGTCATAGAATGGAGCTGTGTGAAGTCAGATTAGAGGTGTGTGAAGTCACAGAATGGAGGTGTGTGAACTCAGAATGGAGGTGTGTGAAGTCACAGAATCTAGGTGTGTGAAGTCATAGAATGGAGGTGTGTGAAGTCATAGAATGGATGTGTGTGAAGTCATAATGGAGGTGTGTGAAGTCACAGAATTGAGGTGTGTGAAGTCCCAGAATGGAGGTGTGTGAAGTCATAGAATGGAAGTGTGTGAAGTCAGAACGGAGGTGTGTGAACTCAGATTGGAGGTGTGGGAAGTTACAATGGAGGTGTGTGAAGTTATAGAATGGAGGTATGTGAAGTCACAGAATGGAGGGGTGTGAAGTCAAAGACTGGAGGTGTGTGAAGTCATAGAATGGAGGTGTGTGAACTCATAGAATGGAGGTTTGTGAAGTCATGGATTGGAGGTGTGTGAAGTCAAAGAATGGGGGTGTGTGAAGTCAAACAATAAGGTGTGTGAAATCACAGAATGGAGGTGTGTGTACTCATAGAATGGAGGTGCATGAAGTCAAAGAATGGAGGTGTGTGAATACATCGAATGGAGGTGTGTGAAGTCATGGAATGGAGGTGTGTGAAGTCAGATGGAGTTGTGTGAAGTCATAGAATGGAGGTGTGTGAAGTCAGAATGGAGGTGTGTGAAGTCATAGAATGGAGGTGTGTGAAATCAGAATGGAGGTGTGTGAACTCATAGAATGGAGGTGTGTGAAGTCACAATGGAAGTGTGCGAAGTCATAGAATGGAGGTGTGTGAGGTCATAGAATGCAGGTGTGTGAAGTCACAGAATGGAGGTGTGTGAAGTCATAGAATGGAGGTGTGTGAAGTCACAGAATGGAGGTGTGTGAAGTCATAGAATGGAGGTTTGTGAAGTCATAGACTTTAGTTGTGTGAAGTCATAGAATGGAGGTGTGTGAAGTCACAGAATGGAGGTGTGTGAAATCACAAAATGGAGGTGTGTGAACTCAGAATGGAGGTGTGTGAAGTCACAGAATGGAGGTGTGTGAAGTCACACAATGGGGGTGTGTGAAGTCATAGAATGGAGGTGTGTGAAGTCATAGAATGGAGGTGTGTGAAGTCACAGAATGGAGTTGTTTGACGTCAGAGAATGGAGGTGTGTGAAATCAGAATGGAGGTGTGTCAAGTCACAGAATGGAGGTGTGTGAAGTCAGAATAGATGTGTGCGAAGTCATAGAATGGAGCTGTGTGAAGTCATAGAATGGAGGTGAGTGAAGTCAGAATGGCGGTGTGTCAACTCATAGAAGGATGATGTGTGAAGTCACAATGGAGGTGTGTGAAGTCATAGAATGGAGGTTTTTGAAGTCACAGAATGGAAGTGTGTGAAGTCATAAAATGTAGGTGTGTGAAGTCAGATTGGAGGTGTGTGAAGTCATAGAATGCAGGTGTGTCAACTCAGAAAGGATGTGTGTGAAGTCACAGAATGGAGGTGTGTTAAGTCACAGAATGGAGGTGTTTGAAGTCAGAATGGAGGAGTGTGAAGTCACAGAATGGAGGTGTGTGAAGTCATAGAATGGAGGTGTGTGAAATCATAGAATGGAGGTCTGGGAAGTCAGAGAATGGAGCTGTGTGAAGTCAGAATGGAGGTGTGCGAAGTCACAGAATGCAGGTG
Organism: Megascapheus bottae; assembly: GCA_024803745.1. Classification (NCBI taxonomy): domain Eukaryota; kingdom Metazoa; phylum Chordata; class Mammalia; order Rodentia; family Geomyidae; genus Megascapheus; species Megascapheus bottae. The sequence goes on along the minus strand of JANJXV010001799.1, from coordinate 9,079 downwards.
TGTGAAGTCATAGAATGGAGGTGTGTGAAGTCATAGAATGGATGTGTGTGAAGTCATAATGGAGGTGTGTGAAGTCACAGAATGGATGTGTGTGAAGTCATAGAATGGAGCTGTGTGAAGTCAGATTGGAGGTGTGTGAAGTCACAGAATGGAGGTGTGTTAAGTCACAGAATGGAGGTGTTTGAACTCAGAATGGAGGTGTGTGAAGTCAGAGAATGGAGCTGTGTGAAGTCAGATTGGAGCTGTGTGAAGTCACAGAATGGAGGTGTGTGAAGTCAGAATGGAGGTGTGTGAAGTCACAGAACTGAGGTGTGTGAAGTCATAGAATGGAGGTGTGTGAAGTCATAGAATGGATGTGTGTGAAGTCATAATGGAGATGTGTGAAGTCACAGAATTGAGGTGTGTGAAGTCACAGAATGGAGGTGTGTGAAGTCATAGAATGGAGGTGTGTGAGGTCATAGAATGGAGGTGTGTGAAGTCATAGAATGGATGTTTGTTAAGTAAGAATGAAGGTGTGTTAAGTCAAAGAATGGAGGTGTGTGAAGGCACAGAATGGAGGTGTGTGAAGTCATAGAATGGAGCTGAGTGAAGTCAGAATGGAGGTGTGTGAAGTCACAGAATGGAGGTGTGTGAACTCTGAATGGAGTTGTGTGAACTCACAGAATGGAGATGTGTTAAGTCAAAGAATGGAAGTGTGTGAAGTCAGAATGGAGGTGTGTGAAGTCACAGAATCAAGGTGTGTGAAGTCACAGAATGGATGTGTGTGAAGTCATAGAATGGAGGTGTGTGAAGTCATAATGGAGGCGTGTGAAGTCACAGAATTGAGGTGTGTGAAGTCACAGAATGGAGGTGTGTGAAGTCATAGAATGGAAGTGTGTGAAGTCAGAACGGAGGTGTGTGAACTCAGATTAGAGGTGTGGGAAGTCACAATGGAGGTGTGTGAAGTTATAGAATGGAGGTGTGTGAAGTCACAGAATGGAGGGGTGTGAAGTCAAAGACTGGAGGTGTGTGAAGTCATAGAATGGAGGTGTGTGAACTCATAGAATGGAGGTGTGTGAAGTCACAGAATGAAGGTGCGTTAAGTCACAGAATGGAGGTTTGTAAACTCAGAATGGAGGTGTGTGAAGTCAGAGAATGGAGATGTGGGAAGTCATAGAATGGAGTTGTGTGAAGTCACAGAATGGATGTGTGTGAAGACATAATGGAGGTGTGTGAAGTCACAGAATGGAGATGTGTGAAGTCATAGAATGGAGCTGTGTGAAGTCAGATTGGATGTGTGTGAAGTCACAGAAAGGAGATGTGTTAAGTCACAGAACGGAGGTGTTTGAACTCAGAATGGAGGTGTGTGAATTCACAGAATGGTGGTGTGTGAAGTCATAGAATGGAGCTGTGTAAAGTCAGATTAGAGGTGTGTGAAGTCACAGAATGGAGGTGTGTGAACTCAGAATTGAGGTGTGTGAAGTCACAGAATCTAGGTGTGTGAAGTCATAGAATGGAGGTGTGTGAAGTCATAGAATGGATGTGTGTGAAGTCATAATGGAGGTGTGTGAAGTCACAGAATTGAGGTGTGTGAAGTCCCAGAATGGAGGTGTGTGAAGTCATAGAATGGAAGTGTGTGAAGTCAGAACGGAGGTGTGTGAACTCAGATTGGAGGTGTGGGAAGTCACAATGGAGGTGTGTGAAGTTATAGAATGGAGGTATGTGAAGTCACAGAATGGAGGGGTGTGAAGTCAAAGACTGGAGGTGTGTGAAGTCATAGAATGCAGGTGTGTGAACTCATAGAATGGAGGTGTGTGAAGTTGTGGATTGGAGGTGTGTGAAGTCAAAGAATGGGGGTGTGTGAAGTCAAACAATAAGGTGTGTGAAATCACAGAATGGAGGTGTGTGTACTCATAGAATCGAGGTGCATGAAGTCAAAGAATGGAGGTGTGTGAATACATCGAATGGAGGTGTGTGAAGTCAGATTGGATGTGTGTGAAGTCACAGAATGTAGGTGTGTTAAGTCACAGTACGGAGGTGTTTGAAATCAGAATGGAGGTGTGTGAATTCACAGAATGGAGTTGTGTGAAGTCATAGAATGGAGCTGTGAAGTCAGATTGGAGGTGTGTGAAGTCACAGAATGGAGGTGTGTGAACTCAGACTGGAGGTGTGTGAAGTCACAGAACTGAGGTGTGTGAAGTCATAGAATGGAGGTGTGTGAAGTCATAGAATGGATGTGTGTGAAGTCCGAATGGAGGTGTGTGAAGTCACAGAATGGAGGTGTGTGAACTCACAGAATGGAGATGTGTGAAGTCACAGAATGGAGGTGTGTGAAATCACAGAAAGGAGGTGTTTGAAGTCAGAATGGAGGAGAGTGAAGTCACAGAATGGAGGTGTGTGAAGTCATAGAATGGAGGTGTGTGAAGTCATAGAATGGATGTGTGTGAAGTCATAATGGAGGTGTGTGAAGTCACAGAATGGATGTGTGTGAAGTCATAGAATGGAGCTGTGTGAAGTCAGATTGGAGGTGTGTGATGTCACAGAATGGAGGTGTGTTAAGTCACAGAAAGGAGGTGTTTGAACTCAGAATGGAGGTGTGTGAAGTCACAGAATGGAGGTGTGTGAAGTCATAGAATGGAGCTGTGTGAAGTCAGATTGGAGGTGTGTGAAGTCACAGAATGGAGGTGTGTGAAGTCAGAATGGAGGTGTGTGAAGTCACAGAACTGAGGTGTGTGAAGTCATAGAATGGAGGTGTGTGAAGTCATAGAATGGATGTGTGTGAAGTCATAATGGAGGTGTGTGAAGTCACAGAATTGAGGTGCGTGAAGTCACAGAATGGAGGTGTGTGAAGTCATAGAATGGAGGTGTGTGAAGTCATAGAATGGAGGTGTGTGAAGTCATAGAATGGATGTTTGTTAAGTAAGAATGAAGGTGTGTTAAGTCATAGAATGGAGGTGTGTGAAGGCACAGAATGGAGGTGTGTGAAATCATAGAATGGAGCTGTGTGAAGAAAGAATGGAGGTGTGTGAAGTCACAGAATGGAGGTGTGTGAACTCAGAATGGAGGTGTGTGAAGTCACAGAATGGAGGTGTGTTAAGTCACAGAATGGAGGTGTGTGAACTCAGAATGGAGGCGTGTGAAGTCACAGAATCAAGGTGTGTGAAGTCATAGAATGGATGTGTGTGAAGTCAGAATGGAGGTGTGTCAAGTCATAGAATGGAGGTGTGTAAAGTCAGAATGGAGGTGTGTGAACTCATAGAATGGAGGTGTGTGAAGTCACATTGCAGGTGTGCGAAGTCATAGAATGGAGGTGTGTGAGGTCATAGAATGGAGGTGTGTGAAGTCACAGAATGGAGGTGTGTGAAGTCATAGAATAGATGTTTGTTAAGTAAGAATGAAGGTGTGTTAAGTCATAGAATGGAGGTGTGTGAAGACACAGAATGGAGGTGTGTGAAGTCATAGGATGGAGCTGTGTGAAGTCAGGATGGAGGTGTGTGAAGTCACAGAATGGAGGTGTGTGAACTCAGAATGGAGGTGTGTGAAGTCACAGAATGGAGGTGTGTGAACTCTGAATGGAGTTGTGTGAACTCACAGAATGGAGATGTGTTAAGTCAAAGAATGGAAGTGTGTGAAGTCAGAATGGAGGTGTGTGAAGTCATAGAATGGAGGTGTGTGAAGTCATAATGGAGGCGTGTGAAGTCACAGAATTGAGGTGTGTGAAGTCACAGAATGGAGGTGTGAGAAGTCATAGAATGGAAGTGTGTGAAGTCAGAACGGAGGTGTGTGAACTCAGATTAGAGGTGTGGGAAGTCACAATGGAGGTGTGTGAAGTTATAGAATGGAGGTGTGTGAAGTCACAGAATGGAGGGGTGTGAAGTCAAAGACTGGAGGTGTGTGATGTCATAGAATGGAGGTGTGTGAACTCATAGAATGGAGGTGTGTGAAGTCACAGAATGAAGGTGCGTTAAGTCACAGAATGGAGGTTTGTAAACTCAGAATGGAGGTGTGTGAAGTCACAGAATGGAGATGTGGGAAGCCATAGAATGGAGTTGTGTGAAGTCACAGAATGGATGTGTGTGAAGACATAATGGAGGTGTGTGAAGTCACAGAATGGAGATGTGTGAAGTCATAGAATGGAGCTGTGTGAAGTCAGATTGGATGTGCGTGAAGTCACAGAAAGGAGATGTGTTAAGTCACAGAACGGAGGTGTTTGAACTCAGAATGGAGGTGTGTGAATTCACAGAATGGTGGTGTGTGAAGTCATAGAATGGAGCTGTGTAAAGTCAGATTAGAGGTGTGTGAAGTCACAGAATGGAGGTGTGTGAACTCAGAATGGAGGAGTGTGAAGTCACAGAATCTAGGTGTGTGAAGTCATAGAATGGAGGTGTGTGAAGTCATAGAATGGATGTGTGTGAAGTCATAATGGAGGTGTGTGAAGTCACAGAATTGAGGTGTGTGAAGTCCCAGAATGTAGGTGTGTGAAGTCATAGAATGGAAGTGTGTGAAGTCAGAACGGAGGTGTGTGAACTCAGATTGGAGGTGTGGGAAGTCACAATGGAGGTGTGTGAAGTTATAGAATGGAGGTATGTGAAGTCACAGAATGGAGGGGTGTGAAGTCAAAGATTGGAGGTGTGTGAAGTCATAGAATGCAGGTGTGTGCACTCATAGAATGGAGGTGTGTGAAGTTATGGATTGGAGGTGTGTGAAGTCAAAGAATGGGGGTGTGTGAAGTCAAACAATAAGGTGTGTGAAATCACAGAATGGAGGTGTGTGTACTCATAGAATGGAGGTGCATGAAGTCAAAGAATGGAGGTGTGTGAATACATCGAATGGAGGTGTGTGAAGACATGGAATGGAGGTGTGTGAAGTCAGATGGAGTTGTGTGAAGTCATAGAATGTAGGTGTGTGAAGTCAGAATGGAGGTGTGTCAAGTCATAGAATGGAGGTGTGTAAAGTCAGAATGGAGGTGTGTGAACTCATAGAATGGAGGTGTGTGAAGTCACAATGCAGGTGTGCGAAGTCATAGAATGGAGGTGTGTGAGGTCATAGAATGGAGGTGTGTGAAGTCACAGAATGGAGTTGTGTGAAGTCATAGAATGGATGTTTGTTAAGTAAGAATGAATGTGTGTTAACTCATAGAATGGAGGTGTGTGAAGACACAGAATGGAGGTGTGTGAAGTCATAGGATGGAGCTGTGTGAAGTCAGAATGGAGGTGTGTGAAGTCACAGAATGGAGGTGTGTGAACTCAGAATGGAGGTGTGTGAAGTCACAGAATGGAGGTGTGTTAAGTCAAAGAACGGAGGTGTTTGAAATCAGAATGGAGGTGTGTGAAGTCACATAATGGAGGTGTGTGAAGTCATAGAATGGAGGTGTCTGAAATCATAGAATGGAGGTGTGGGAAGTCAGAGAATGGAGCTGTGTGAAGTCAGAATGGAGGTGTGCGAAGTCACAGAATGGTGTGTGAAGTCATAGAATGGAGGTGTGTGAAGTCATAGAATGCATGTGTGTGAAGTCATAATTGGGGTGTGTGAAGTCACAGAATTGAGGTGTGTGAAGTCCTAGAATGGAGCTGTGTGAAGTCAGATTGGATGTGTGTGAAGTCACAGAATGTAGGTGTGTTAAGTCACAGAACGGAGGTGTTTGAAATCAGAATGGAGGTGTGTGAATTCACAGAATGGAGTTGTGTGAAGTCATAGAATGGAGCTGTGAAGTCAGATTGGAGGTGTGTGAAGTCACAGAATGGAGGTGTGTGAACTCAGACTGGAGGTGTGTGAAGTCACAGAACTGAGGTGTGTGAAGTCATAGAATGGAGGTGTGTGAAGTCATAGAATGGATGTGTGTGAAGTCCGAATGGAGGTGTGTGAAGTCACAGAATGGAGGTGTGTGAACTCACAGAATGGAGATGTGTGAAGTCACAGAATGGAGGTGTGTGAAGTCACAGAAAGGAGGTGTTTGAAGTCAGAATGGAGGACAGTGAAGTCACAGAATGGAGGTGTGTGAAGTCATAGAATGGAGGTGTGTGAAGTCATAGAATGGATGTGTGTGAAGTCATAATGGAGGTGTGTGAAGTCACAGAATGGATGTGTGTGAAGTCATAGAATGGAGCTGTGTGAAGTCAGATTGGAGGTGTGTGATGTCACAGAATGGAGGTGTGTTAAGTCACAGAACGGAGGTGTTTGAACTCAGAATGGAGGTGTGTGAAGTCACAGAATGGAGGTGTGTGAAGTCATAGAATGGAGCTGTGTGAAGTCAGATTGGAGGTGTGTGAAGTCACAGAGTGGAGGTGTGTGAAGTCAGAATGGAGGTGTGTGAAGTCACAGAACTGAGGTGTGTGAAGTCATAGAATGGAGGTGTGTGAAGTCAGAATGGAGGTGTGTGAAGTCACAGAATGGAGGTGTGTGAACTCAGAATGGAGGTGTGTGAAGTCACAGAATGGAGGTGTGTTAAGTCACAGAATGGAGGTGTGTGAACTCAGAATGGAGGCGTGTGAAGTCACAGAATCAAGGTGTGTGAAGTCATAGAATGGATGTGTGTGAAGTCAGAATGGAGGTGTGTAAAGTCATAGAATGGAGGTGTGTAAAGTCAGAATGGAGGTGTGTGAACTCATAGAATGGAGGTGTGTGAAGTCACAATGCAGGTGTGCGAAGTCATAGAATGGAGGTGTGTGAGGTCATAGAATGGAGGTGTGTGAAGTCACAGAATGGAGGTGTGTGAAGTCATAGAATAGATGTTTGTTAAGTAAGAATGAAGGTGTGTTAAGTTATAGAATGGAGGTGTGTGAAGACACAGAATGGAGGTGTGTGAAGTCATAGGATGGAGCTGTGTGAAGTCAGGATGGAGGTGTGTGAAGTCACAGAATGGAGGTGTGTGAACTCAGAATGGAGGTGTGTGAAGTCACAGAATGGAGGTGTGTTAAGTCAATGGACGGAGGTGTTTGAAATCAGAATGGAGGTGTGTGAAGTCACATAATGGAGGTGTGTGAAGTCATAGAATGGAGGTGTGTGAAATCATAGAATGGAGGTGTGGGAAGTCAGAGAATGGAGCTGTGTGAAGTCAGAATGGAGGTGTGCGAAGTCACAGAATGAAGGTGTGTGAAGTCATAGAATGGAGGTGTGTGAAGTCATAGAATGCATGTGTGTGAAATCATAATGGGGGTGTGTGAAGTCACAGAATTGAGGTGTGTGAAGTCATAGAATGGAGCTGTGTGAAGTCAGATTGGATGTGTGTGAAGTCACAGAATGTAGGTGTGTTAAGTCACAGAACGGAGGTGTTTGAAATCAGAATGGAGGTGTGTGAATTCACAGAATGGAGGAGTGTGAAGTCATAGAATGGAGCTGTGAAGTCAGATTGGAGGTGTGTGAAGTCACAGAATGGAGGTTTGTGAACTCAGAATGGAGGTGTGTGAAGTCACAGAACTGAGGTGTGTGAAGTCATAGAATGTATGTGTGTGAAGTCATAGAATGGAGGTGTGTGAAGTCATAATGGAGGCGTGTGAAGTAACAGAATTGAGGTGTGTGAAGTCACAGAATGGAGGTGTGTGAAGTCATAGAATGGAAGTGTGTGAAGTCAGAACGGAGGTGTGTGAACTCAGATTAGAGGTGTGGGAAGTCACAATGGAGGTGTGTGAAGTTATAGAATGGAGGTGTGTGAAGTCACAGAATGGAGGGGTGTGAAGTCAAAGACTGGAGGTGTGTGAAGTCATAGAATGGAGGTGTGTGAACTCATAGAATGGAGGTGTGTGAAGTCACAGAATGAAGGTGCGTTAAGTCACAGAATGGAGGTTTGTGAACTCAGAATGGAGGTGTGTGAAGTCAGAGAATGGAGATGTGGGAAGTCATAGAATGGAGTTGTGTGAAGTCACAGAATGGATGAGTGTGAAGACATAATGGAGGTGTGTGAAGTCACAGAATGGAGGTGTGTGAATTCACAGAATGGTGGTGTGTGAAGTCATAGAATGGAGCTGTGTGAAGTCAGATTAGAGGTGTGTGAAGTCACAGAATGGAGGTGTGTGAACTCAGAATGGAGGTGTGTGAAGTCACAGAATCTAGGTGTGTGAAGTCATAGAATGGAGGTGTGTGAAGTCATAGAATGGATGTGTGTGAAGTCATAATGGAGGTTGTGAAGTCACAGAATTGAGGTGTGTGAAGTCCCAGAATGGAGGTGTGTGAAGTCATAGAATGGAAGTGTGTGAAGTCAGAACGGAGGTGTGTGAACTCAGATTGGAGGTGTGGGAAGTTACAATGCAGGTGTGTGAAGTTATAGAATGGAGGTATGTGAAGTCACAGAATGGAGGGGTGTGAAGTCAAAGACTGGAGGTGTGTGAAGTCATAGAATGGAGGTGTGTGAACTCATAGAATGGAGGTTTGTGAAGTCATGGATTGGAGGTGTGTGAAGTCAAAGAATGGGGGTGTGTGAAGTCAACCAATAAGGTGTGTGAAATCACAGAATGGAGGTGTGTGTACTCATAGAATGGAGGTGCATGAAGTCAAAGAATGGAGGTGTGCGAATACATCGAATGGAGGTGTGTGAAGTCATGGAATGGAGGTTTGTGAAGTCAGATGGAGTTGTATGAAGTCATAGAATGTGGTGTGTGAAGTCAGAATGGAGGTGTGTCAAGTCATAGAATGGAGGTGTGTAAAGTCAGAATGGAGGTGTGTGAACTCATAGAATGGAGGTGTGTGAAGTCTCAATGCAGATGTGCGAAGTCATAGAATGGAGGTGTGTGAGGTCATAGAATGGAGGTGTGTGAAGTCACAGAATGGAGGTGTGTGAAGTCATAGAATGGATGTTTGTTAAGTAAGAATGAAGGTGTGTTAAGTCATAGAATGGAGGTGTGTGAAGACACAGAATGGAGGTGTGTGAAGTCATAGGATGGAGCTGTGTGAAGTCAGAATGGAGGTGTGTGAAGTCACAGAATGGAGGTTTGTGAACTCAGAATGGAGGTGTGTGAAGTCACAGAATGGAGGTGTGTTAAGTCAAAGAACGGAGGTGGTTGAAATCACAATGGAGGTGTGTGAAGTCACATAATGGAGGTGTGCGAAGTCATAGAATGGAGGTGTGTGAAATCATAGAATGGAGGTGTGGGAAGTCAGAGAATGG
>JANJXV010001798.1:12500-73525 GCA_024803745.1 Megascapheus bottae | reverse complement strand
AATCCCTTTTATATAGGGCACATGAGAGCTCATAACTTGTTGCCAGGTCCCATGGCTAAGGCTAATGCCCAGGTAGATCAGGCAACTAGGGCCATGGTTTTGACAGCTATTGATTCTGTAGAATCAGCAAAAACTTTTCATCAGTTATATCATGTACCTGCTAATACTCTTACAATAAAATTTAATATAACCAGACATGAGGCACGAAATATTGTTAAAGCCTGTCAGTCTTGTGTGATTTTTCTCCCCTCTCCTAATGTGGGGATAAACCCTAGAGGCCTAAAACCAAATGCCCTATGGCAAATGGATGTTACTCATTTAGCGGAATTTGGAAAATTAAAATATTTACATGTCTCAGTGGATACCTATTCTGGTATAGTACATGCCACGCCCTTGTCAGGAGAAAAGGTTTCCCATGTAAAAGTACATTGTTTAGAAGCCTGGGCGGCCTGGGGAAAACCCCTTCACTTAAAAACTGATAATGGCCCTGCCTATACTTCTCATGGTTTCCGCGCCTTTTGTGCGCAAATGCAAGTAGCCCATACAACAGGGTTACCATACAATCCGCAAGGACAAGGAATTGTGGAAAGAACCAACAAAAAATTAAAAGAAATACTTCAAAAACAGAAAGGGGGAATTGCGGAAGGAGCATCTCCCAGGGAAAGACTTTCCCTTGCACTTTTTACTTTAAATTTTTTAATTTTAAATAGTAATGATAAGTCAGCAGCAGATAGACATGCTGCCCAAAACTCTAAAATTATAACTGAGATGGTTAAATGGAAGGATGTTATTACAAATAATTGGTGCGGACCGGATCCCGTAGTAAGGAGATCCAGGGGAGCTGTTTGTGTTTTTCCACAGGAGCAGGAAACACCGCTTTGGGTCCCGTTGCGATTGACGCGAAAGGTGGAAGGAGAAACCGAGAAAGGCACTGATTCTCATGTTGGTGGCAATACTAGCAGATCCAGTGATGGCCCAGGAGAGGATTTTGTGGGCGCGGATGAAGACCTTTCCAATACCGATGCCTGTGAAGCATGACACTCGTGTTTTCCCGTATCTTTTCACGACCAATTCATCATTGCAGTTACCTTTTCTTCCCATGGACAGACAGTTGGACAATTATGTCTTTATACCGTTAATTTATCAAGGCAATTAGGTCAAATGTTAACTGGACAATGGTCACATGATTTTGAAAACCTTACAAGCCAATTGAGATATGAAATTATGATTGTTAATTCAACCAGGGTAAATGTGGCCCCTTTTCGGGAAAATTACTGATTGGATATTACAGGCATCCTCCTGGGCAAAAGAATGGGCTGGAAGTTTAGCCTTATTGGAATTAATGATGTGTGGGTTGGGGATTTTGTGTTGGATGTTAAAACAGGCTTTTGCAGCATTAGAAATGCATGACTCCCCCCAAGTTTGGTTAAGTATGCTTGGAAAGAAAAGGACATGTGGTCTGCCTATGGTTGGTCTGTCGCCTGCAAGCCCAAACACAGAGGGATAACGTAATGATTTTCGCAAGCATTAGCCGCCTTGGAAGTTGGATCCTCACCCCAAATATGGCTTTCAGCCTTAAAGGGCAATTGAGCCTATTTTTCTGCATAGCCTTTGCACCCTGGGGGACAAGATCCCATTGCACAGGGACAGGTATGCAGCTTAAGATCTGGAGCAAACAGGATGCGAGGCGTATGCACTGCACTTGGGAAAAGGGAGATGCCTTTTCTCGAGAAGAGCACGTCTGTTTGCATGTGGGTAGATGCCAAAATTTCCCTCCTCTGAAATAAGGGCATCGGACTGGCGGGTCACCCTCTGGGAAAGAGCCTGGAGAGGAGGCCTTGCATTGTCCTTATTCTCTTCAGAGAACAGACCCCTACTCTTGCCTGATGCTCAAAACAGGAAGGGGGAGCTGTAGGGAGCCGGGACAAACGCCATTAGATGGCGCCCGTTTCCTCACTCCTTAGAGGTAAACGACTTCACATAAGGCAATGCGGTGCTCGACTACGTGTCCTAAGTTATGCGCATGCGTGAATCACATGATGATCCCTGGCCAATCCCGCGGCACCTCGTTGTGGCTGTAGGGCGGCAGCCAATGGTGAAGCGATCCGTGTTCCTGTTCCCTATATAAGCTGCTGCTTTTGATGCCCAAGCCCTTTTTTCGCTTCCTGCCCCCCCTTCAATCAAAAGGCTCTCCAATAAAGTATGATTTGAGAAGAATCCTCGCGTGGTGGTCGTTCTTCCTCGCTGGTCGAGGAGATCGCCGCATAACCCCTACCCTAACTCTAACCCTAACCCTAACCCTAACCCTAACCCTTACCCTTACCTTAACCCTAAACTAACCCTAACCCTAACTCTAACACTAACCCTTACCCTAACCCTAACCCTAACCCTAAACCTTACCCTGACCCTAAACCTAACCCTAACCCTTACCCTAAACCTAACCCTAACCATAACCATAACCCTTACCCTTACCTTAACCCTAACCCTAACCCTAACCCTTACGCTTACCCTAACGCTACACTAACCCTAACCCTATCCCTTACCTTTATCCAAACCTAAACCTAACTCTAACCCTAACCCTAACCAAAACCCTTAACCTAACCCTAACCCTAACAGTTACCTTTACCCAAACCCTAACAATAAAACTAACCCTAAATCTAACCCAACATTAACCCGAACCCTTTCCCTTACCCTAACCATAACCCTAAACCTAACCCAAAACCTAACCCTTATCCTAACCCTAACCCTAACCCTATCCCTTAACCTTACCCTAACACTAACACTAACCCCTAAACCTAACTCTAACCCTTACCCCTCCCCTAACCTGAACCCTAATTCTAACCATAACCATAACCCTAACACTAACCCTTACCCTAACCCTAAACCTAACCCTCACTCTAACCCTAACCCTAACCTCAATCTTAACCCTAACCCTAACCCTAAACCTTAACCTAACCCTAACCCGAACCCTAACCCTTACACTTAACCTAACCGTAACCCTAACCCTAACCCTTACACTTAATCTAACCCTAAACCTAAACTTAACCCTAACCCAAACCGTAACCCTTACCCTTACCCTAACCCTAACACTAAACCTAATCCGAACCCTAACCCTATCCCTAACCCTAACTCTTATCCTTACCCTACCCCTAACCCTAAACCTAACCCTAAACCTAACCCCTAAATCTAATGGTAACACTAACCCTAACCCTAAAACTTACCCTTACCCTAACCCTAACCTTAATAGTGACCTAAACCTAACCCTAACCCTTACCTAAACCTAACCCCAATCCTTACACTAACCCTAACCCAAACCATAACCTTACTCTTACCCTAACCCTAACGCTAACCCTAACCCTAACCCTAACCCTCACAATTACCCTAACCCTAACCCTAACCCTAACCATAACCTTAACTCCAACCCTAAACATAACCCTAACCCTAACCCTTACTATAACCCTAACCCTAACCCTAACACTTACCCTTACCCTAACCCTAAGCCTTATCCTAACCCTAACCCTAACCATTAACCTAACCCTAACATTAACCCTAACCCCTAAACCTAACCCTAACCCTAAGCCTAACCCTAACCCTAACCCTTACCCTTACTCTAACCCTAACCCTAACTCTAACCCTAACCCTAAAACTCACCCTTACCCTAACCCTAACCCTTCCTCTAACTCTAACACTAACCTCAACCATAACCCTAACCCTAACCCTAACCCTAACCCTGACCCTAACCCTAACGCTAACCCTAACCCTAACCCTTAACCTTACCCTAACCATAACCCTAAACCTAACCCTAATCCTAACCCTTACCCTAACACTTACCCTAACCCTAAACCTAACCCTAACCCTAACACTTACCCTTACCCTAACCCTAACCCTAAACCTAACCCTAACCCTTACCCTAACCATACCCCCAAACCTAACCCTAACCCTAATCCTAACAATTAATGCTACCCCTAAACCTAACCATAACCCTTACCCTAACCATAACCCTAACCCTAACCCTTACCCTAACTCTAACCCTAACCCCAACCCTAACCCCTAACCCTAAACCTTAACCTACCCCTAACCCTCACACTAACCCTAACCCTTACCCTTACCTAACCCTAAACCTAACACTTACCCTTACCCTAACCCCTACCCTAACCCTAACCCTAACCCTAACACTAACCCTTACCCTAAACCTAACCCTAACTCTAACCGTAACCCTAAACCCAAATCTATCCCTAACCCTAACCCTAACCCTTACCCTAATCCTAACCCTAACCCTAACCCTAAACTTAACACTAACCCAAACTACAACCCTAACCCTTACCCTTACCATAACCCTAACCCTAAAACTAACCCTAACCGTATCCCTAACCCTAACCATAACCCTAACTCTTAACCCTAAACCTAACCCTTACTCTTACCCTAACCCTAACCCTAACCTAACCATAATCCTAACCTTAACCCAAACCCTTACCTTTACCCTAACCCTAAACGTATCACTAACCCTAACCCTAACCCTAAGCCTAACCCTTACCCTTACCCTAACCCTAACCATAAACCTAACCCTAACCCTAAACCTAACCCTAACACTTACCCTTACCCTAATCCTAACCCTAAACCTATCACTAATCCTAACCCTAACCCTAACACTAACCCTTACCCTTACCCTAACCCTAACAATAAACCTAACCCTAACCCTAACCCTAACCATAACCCTTAACCCTAACCCTAACCCTAACCCTAAACCTAACCCTTACCCTTACCACACCCTAACCCTAAACCTAACCCTAGCCCTTACCCTTACCCTCACCCTAAACCTAATCTAAACCCTAACACTAAACCTAACCCTAAACTTACCCATAACCCTTATGCTTACCCTAACCCTAAACCTAACCCTAAACCTAAACCTAACCCTTACCCTTACCCTAAACCTAACCCTGAACCTAAACCTAACCCTTAACCAAACACTAATCCTAACCCTAACCCTGACCCTAACCTTAACCCTAACCCTTACCCTACCCTAACCCTAACCCTAAATTAACCCTAACGCTAACCTTAACCCCTACCCAAACCCTAACCGTAACCCTAACCCTTACCCTACCCTAACCCTAACCCTAAACTTAACCCTAACCCTAACCTTAACCCTAACCCATACCCTTACCCTAACAATGACGCTAAACCTAACCTGAACCCTAACCCTATCACTAACCGTAACTCTTATACTTACCCTAACCCTAAACCTAAACCTAACCCTAACCCCTAAATCTAACCCTAAACCTAACCCTAACCCTAACACTTACCCTTACCCTAACCCTAACCTTAATGCTAACCCTAACACTAACCCTAACCCTTACCCTAACCCTAAACCTAAACCTTACCCTAACTCTAACGCTAACCCTAACCCTTACCCTTTCCGTAACCATAACCCTAACCCTAACCCTTACCCTTACCCTAACCCTAAACCTAAACCTAACCCTAAACCTAACCTTAATGCTAACCTAACCCTAACCCTAACCCTAAACCTTACCCTAACCCTAACCCTAACCCTAACCTTACCCTAACCCTAACTCTGACCCTAACCCATACCCTTTCACTAACCCTAACACTAACCCTAACCTTTACCCTTACCCTAACTCTAACCATAAACCTAACCCTAATCCTAACCCTAACCCTAAACCTAACCCTAACCCTAATCCTTACCCTTACTCTAACCCTAACCCTAACTCTAAACCTAAACCTCACCCTAACCCTAACCCTTACCCTAACAATTACCCTACCCTAACCCTAACCCAATCCTAACACATACCCTTACCCTAACCCCTAACCTAACTCTAACCCTAACCCGAACCCTTACCCTAAAACTAACCCGAACCATAACGGTAACCCTAAACCAAAACCTATTCCTAACCCTAACCAAAACACTTACCCTAACCCTAATCTTAACCCTAACCCTAATCTTAACACTAACCTTAACCCTAACCCTTCCCTTACCCTAACGCTAACCCTAAACCTAACCCTAACCATAACCCTAACCCTAAACTTAACCCTAGCCCTAACCTAACACTTGACCTTACCCTAACCGTAACCCAAAACCTATCACTAACCCTAACCCTAACCCTAACCCTAAACTTTACCCTTACTCTAACCCATACCATAACCCTAACCCTAATCCTAACCCTAACACTTACCCTAACCCTAACCTTAACCCTTACACTTACCCTAACCCTAACCCTAACCCTAACCCTAACACTAACCCTTACCCTAACCCTAAGCCTTATCCTAACCCTAACCCAAACCCTAACCCTAACCATTAACCTAACCCTAACATTGACCCCACCCCCTAACCCTAACCCTAACCCTAAGCCTAAAGCTAACCTGACCCTTACCCTTACTCTAAACCTAACCCTAACCCTAACCCTAACCCTAACCCTTACCCTAACCCTAACCCTAACCCTTCCTCTAACTCTAACACTAACCGCAAACCTAACCCTAACCCTAAACCTAACCCTAACCCTTACCATTACCCTAACTCTAACCCTAAACCTAACCCTAACCCTAACCCTACCCATTAACCTAACACTAACATTAACCCTAACCCCTAAACCTAACCCTAACCCTAAGCCTAAACCTAACCCTAACCCTTACCCTTACTCTAACCCTAACCCTAACTCTAACCCTAACCCTAACCCTAACCCTTACCCTAAGCCTAACCCTAACCCTTCCGCTAACTCTAACACTAACCTCAACACTAACCCTAACCCTAACCTTAACCCGAACCCTAAACATAACCCTAACCCTAACCCTAACCCTTACCCTAACCCTAACCCTAAACCTAACCCTAATTCTTACCCTTACCCTAACCCTAAGCCTTATCCTAACCCTAACCCTGACCCCTAACCCTAACCCTAACCCTAACCCTAACTCTAAACCTAACCCTAAAACTAACCCTTACCCTAACCCTAACCCTAACCCTTCCACTAACTCTACACTAACCTCAACCCTAACCCTAACCCTAATCCTAAACCTAACCCTAACCCTTACCATTTTCCTAACTCTAACCCTAACCCTAACCCTAACCCTGACCCTAACCCTAATGCTTACGCTAACCCTAACCCTAACCCTTAACCTTACCCTAACCATAATCCTAAACCTAACCCTGACCCTAACCCTTACCCTAACACTTACCCTAACCCTAAACCTAACCCTAACCCTAACAATTACCCTTACCCTAACCCTAACCCTAAACCTAACCCTAACCCTTACCCTCACCATAACCCTAAACCTAACCCTAACCCTAATCCTAACACTTAACGGTAGCCATAACCCTAACCCTAACTCTTACCCTAACCATAACCCTAACCCTAACCCTTACCCTAACTCTAACCCTAACACCAACCCTAACCCCTAACCCTAAACCTTAACATACCCCTAACCCTCACACTAACCCTAACCCTTACCCTAACCCTAAACCTAACACTTGCCCTTACCCTAACCCCTACCTTAACCCTAACCCTAACCCCAACCCTAACCCTTACTCTAAACCTAACCCTAACCGTAACCCTACCCAAACCTATCCCTAACCCTAACCCTAACACTTACCCTAACCCTAACCCTAACCCTAACCCTAAACGTAACCCTAACCCAAACCATAACCCTAAACCTTACCCTTACCCTAACCCTAACCCTAAAACTAACCCTAACCGTAACCCTAACCCTAACCATAACCCTAACTCTTAACCCTAACCCTAACCCTAACCCTAACCCTAAACCTAACACTTACCCTTACACTAACCCTAACCCTAAACCTAACCCTAGCCCTTACCCTTACCCTCGCCCTAAACCTAATCTTAACCCTAACCCTAACCCTAACCCTAACCCTTAACCCTAACCATAACCCTAACCCTAAACCTAACCCTTACCCTTACCCTCACCCTAACCCTAAACCTAACCCTAGCCCTTACCCTTACCCTCACCCTAAACCTAATCTTAACCCTAACCCTAACCCTAACCCTAAACTTACCCCTAACCCTTATGCTTACCCTAAGCCTAAACCTAACCCTAAACCTAAACCTAACCCTTACCCTTACCCTAACCCTAACCCTAAACCGAACCCTAACCCTTAACCGAACACTAACCCTAACCCTAACCCTGACCCTAACCTTAACCCTAACCCTTACCCTACCCTAACCCTAACCCTAAATTAACCCCAACGCTAACCCTAACCCTTACCCAAACCCTAACCGCAACCCTAACCCTTACCCTACCCTAACCCTAACCCTAAACTTAAGCCTAACCCTAACCTTAACCCTAACCCATACCCTTACCCTAACAATGACGCTAAACCTAACCTGAACCCTAACCCTATCACTAACCCTAACTCTTATACTTACCCGAACCCTAACCCTAAACCTAACCCTAACCCCTAAATCTAACCATAACACTAACCCTAACACTTACCGTTACCCTAACCCTAACCTTAATGCTAACCCTAACACTAACCATAAGCCTTACCCTAACCCTAACCCTAAACCTTACCCTAACTCTAACGCTAACCCTAACCCTTACCCTTTCCCTAACCATAACTCTAACCCTAACCCTTACCCTTACCCTAACCCTAAACCTAAACCTAACCCTAACCCTAACCCTAAATTTAACCCTAACCCTAAACCTTACCCTTACCCTAACCCTAACCCTAACCTTAATGCTAACCCTAACACTAACCCTAAACCTAACCCTAACCTTAATGCTAACCGTAACCCTAACCCTAACCCTTACCCTAACCCTAATCCTTACCCTAATTCTAACTCTGACCCTAACCCTTACCCTTTCACTAACCTTAACACTAACCCTAACCCTTACCCTTACCCTAACTCTAACCCTAAACCTAACCCTAATCCTAACCCTAACCTTAAATTTAACCATAACCCTAACCCTAAACCTTACTCTTACCCTAAACCTAACCCTAACCCTAATCCTTACCCTTACTCTAGCCCTATCCCTAACTCTAACCCTTAACCTCACCCTAACCCTAACACTTACCCTAACAATGACCCTACCCTAACCCTAACCCTAATCCTAACACTTACCCTTACCCTAACCCTAACCCTAACCCTTAACCTTACCCTAACCCTAAACCCAACACTAACCTTAACCCTAACACTTACCCTAGCCCTAACCCTAATCCTAACCCTTACCCTAAGCCTAACCCTAACCCTAACCCTTACCCTAACTCTAACCCTAACTCTAACCCTTAACCCTCAACCTTAACCTAACCCTAAGCCTCACATTAACCCTGAACCTTACCCTTACCCTAACCCAAACCTAACACATACCCTTACCCTAACCCCTACCCTAACTCTAACCCTAACCCTAACCCTTACCCTAAATCTAAACCTAACCCTAACCGTAACACTAAACCTAAACCTATTCCTAACCCTAACCCTAACCCTTACCCTAACCCTAATTTTAACCCTAACCCTAACCCTAACCCTAACCCTAAACTTTACCCTTACTCTAACCCATACCATAATCCTAACCCTAATCCTAACCCTAACACTTACCGTAACCCTAAACCTAACCCTTACCCTAACCCTAACCCTAACCCTAACCCTAACCCTAACACTAACCCTTACCCTAACCCTAAGCCTTATTCTAACGCTAACCCTAACCCTAACCCTAACCATTAGCCTAACCCTAACATTAACCCTAACGCCTAACCCTAACCCTAACCCTAAGCCTAAACCTAACCCTAACCCTTACCCTTACTCTAACCCTAACCCTAACTCTAACCGTAACCATAACCCTAAACCTTACTCTAACCCTAACCCTAACCCTTCTTCTAACTCTAACGCTTACGTCAACCCTAACCCTAACCCTAACCCTAAACCTAACCCTAACCCTTACCATTACCCTAACTCTAACCCTAAACCTAACCCTGACCCTAACCCTCAAGCTTACCCTAACTCTAACCCTTAACCTTACCCTAACCCTAAACCTAAACCTAATCCTGAGCCTAACCCTTACCCTAACACTTACCCTAACCCTAACCTAACCCTAACCCTAACACTCTTACCCTAACCCTAACCCTAAACCTAACCCTAACCCTTACCTTAACCCTACCCCTAAACCTAACCCTAAAGAATAATCCTAACATTTACGCTAGCCCTAACCCTTACCCTAACCCTTACCCTAACCGTAACCCTAACCCTAACCCTTACCCTAACTCTAATCCTAACAACAACCCTAACCCTTAACCCTAAACCTTAACCTACCCCTAACCCTCACACTAACCCTAACCCTTAGCCTTACCCTAACCCGAAACCTAACACTTACCTTTACCCTAACCCCTACCCTAACCCTAACCCTAACCCTTACACTTGAACTTACCCTAAACCTAACCCTAAACCTATCACTAACCCTAACCCTAAACCTAACCCTAACCCTAACCCTAACCCTAAACCTAACACTTAACCTTACCCTAAACCTAACCCTAAACCTATCAGTAACACTAACCCTAACACTAACACTAACCCTTACCCTTACCCTAACCCTAACCATAAACCTAAAGTTAACCCTAACCCTAACCCTAACCCTAACTCTTAACCCTAACCGTAACCCTTACACTTAACCTAACCCTAACTCTAACCTAACCCTAACCCTAACCTTAACCCAAAGCCTTACCCTTACCCTAACCCAAACCATAAACCTATCACTAACCCTAACCCTAACCCTAACCCTAACCCTTACACTTACCCTAACCATAACCATAAACCTAACCCTAACCCTAAACCTAACCCTAACACTTACCCTTACCCTAACCCTAAACCTAAACCTATCACTAACCCTAACCCTAACACTAACACTAACCCTTACCCTTACACTAAACCTAACAATAAACCTAAACCTAACCCTAACCCTTAACCCTAACCCTAACCCTAACCCTAACCATTACCCTTACCCTCAACCTAACCCTAAACCTAACCGTAGCGCTTACCCTTACCCTCACCCTAAACGTAATCTTAACCCTAACCCTAACCCTAACCCTAATCCTGAGCCTAACCCTTACCCTAACACTTACCCTAACCCTAAACCTAACCATATTCGCAACACTAACCCTAACCCTAACCCTAAACCTAACCCTACCCTTATCCTTACCCTAACCCTAATCCTAACCCTAACCCTTACCCTAACCCTAACCTTAAACCCAACACTAATCCTAAACCTAACCCTAACCCTAACCCTTACCCTAACCCTAACCTTAACCCCAACACTAATCCTAACACTAACCGTAACTCTAACCCTTACCCTAACCCTAACCTTAACCCCAACCCTAACCCTAACCCTAACCCTAACCTTAACCCTAACCCTAACCCAACCATAACCTTTACACTAACCCTCACCCTAATCCTATCCCTAACCCTTACCCTTAAACTAACCCTAACCCTAACCCTAAACCTAACCCTAACCGTAACCTTAACCCTAAACCTTACCCTTACCCTAACCCTAACCCTAACCCTAAACCTAAACCTAACCCTAACACTAACCCTAACCCTTACACTTACCCTTACCCTTACCCTAACCCTAACCCTAAACCTAACCCTCACCATAACCCTAACCCTAACCTCTAACCCTAATCTTAAACCTAACCCTAATCCTTACCTTTATCCTAAACGTAACCCTAACACTAACACTTATGCTTACCCTAACCCCTACCCTAACTATAACCCTAACCCTAACCCTTACCCTAACCCTAACACTAACCCTAACCCTTATCCTTACATTAACCCTAACCCTAACCCTAACCCTTACGCTTACCCTAACGCTAACCCTAACCCTAACCCTAACACATACCCTTAACCTAACCCTAACCCTAAACATAACCCTAACCCTAACCCTAACCCTAAACATAATACTAACCCTAACCCTAACCCTAACCCTTACCCTAACCCTAACCCTTACACTAAACCTAACCCTAACCCTAACCCATAACCCTAACATTTAACCTAACCCTAACCCTTACCCTAAACCTAAACCTTACCTTTATCCAACACTAAACCTAACTCTAACCCTAACCGTAACCAAAACCCTTAACCTAACCCTAAACCTAACACTAACCCTAACCCTTAACCTTAACCTTAACCTAACCCTAAACCTCACTCTAACCTTAACCCTCTCCCTAACCCCAACCCTTACCCTAAGCTAACCCTAACGCTTACCCTAAACATAACCATAAGCCTAACCCTATCCTTAACCCTAGCCCTAACCATAACACTAAACTTTACCCTTTCCCTTACCCTAACCCTAACCCTAAATCTAACCCTAACCCTAACCCTAATCTTAACCCTAAACCTAACCGTTGCCCTTACCCCAACCCTAACCCTAAACCTTACCCTAACCCTAACCCTAAATCTAACTCTAACCCTAACCCTAACCTTAACCCTAACCCTAACCCTAACCCTAACCCTTAACCTAACCATAACCCTAAACCTAACCCTAACCCTAACCCTAACCCTAACCCTAACAACTAAACCTAACCCTAACACTAACAGTAACACTTACCCTTACCCTAACCCTAACCCTTCTCCTAACCATAACCCTAACCCTATCCCTTAACCTAACCCTAACACTAACCCTAACCCCTAACCCTAACTCTAACCCTTTCCCTTACCCCAACCCGACCCTAAATCTAACCCTAACCCTAACCCTAACACTAACTCTTACCCTAAACCTAACTCTAACCCTTACTCTAACCTTAAAACTAACCTCAATCTTAACCCTAAACCTAACCCTAACCCTTACCATTACCCTAACCCTAACCCTCACCCTTACCCTAAACCTTACCCTAACCGTAACCCTACCCCTTACCCTAACCCTAACATTAACCCTAACCTCAACCTTAAACCAAAGCCTAACCCTAACCCTAACCGTTACCCTTACACTTACCCTAACCCTAACCCTAACCCTAACACTTACCCTTACCCTAACCCTAACCCTAACCTTAACCCCAACCCTAAACCTAACCCTAACCCTAACCCTAACCGTTACCCTAACCCTAACCCTTACCCTTACTCTAAACCTTACCCTAACTCTAACGCTAACCCTAACCCTAACCCTTACCCTGACCCTAACCCTAACCCTTCCTCTAACTCTAACCCTAATCTCAACCCTAAACCTTACCCTAACCTAACCCTAACCCTAACCCTTACCCTTACCCTAACCCTAACCCTAACACTAACCCTGACCCTAACCCTAACGCTTACCCTAACCCTAACCCTAACCCTTAACCTTACCCTAACCCTAACCATAACTTAAGCCAACCCTAAACCTAACCCTGACCCTAACCCTTACCTTAACACTTAACCTAACCCTAACCCTAACCCTAACACTTACCCTTACCCTAACCGTAACCCCAAACCTAATCCTAACCCTTACCCTAACCCTACCCCTAAACCTAACCCTAACCCTAACCCTAACACTTATGCTAGCCCTAACCCTAACCCTAACCCTTACACTAACCGTAACCCTAACCCTAACCCTTACCCTAACTCTAACCCTAACCCCAACCCTAACCCCTAACCCTAAACCTTACCCTAACCCTAACCCTCACACTAACCCTAACCCTTACCCTTACCCTAACCCTAAACCTTACACTTATCCTTACCCTAACCCCTACCCTAACCCTAACCCTAACCCTAACCGTAATCCTAAACCCAAACCTATCCCTAACCCTAACCCTAACCCTTACCCTAACCCTAACCCTAATCTGAACCCTAACCTTAACCCTAACCCAAACCCTAACCCTAACCCTTACCCTTACCCTAGCCCTAAAACTAAAACTAACCCTAACCGTAACCCTAACCCTAACTTTAACCCTAACCCTAACCTAACACTTGACCTTACCCTAAACCTAACCCTGAACCTATCACTAACCCTAACCCTAACCCTAACCCTAACCGTTACACTTACCCTAACCCTAACGATAAACCTAACCCTAACCCTAACCATAACCATAACACTTACCCTTACCCTAACCCTAACCCTAAACCTATCACTAACACTAACCCTAACCCTAACACTAACCATTACCCTTACCCTAACCCTAACCATAAACCTAATGCTAACCCTAACTCTTATCCTTACCCTAACCCTAACCCTAAACCTAACCCTAAACTTAACCCCTAAATCTAACCGTTATCCTAAACCTAACCCTAAAATTTCCCTTACCCTAACCCTAACCTTAATGCTAACCCTAACCCTAACCCTAACCCTTACCATTACCCTAACCCTAATCCTTACCCTAACTCTAACACTAATCATTACCCTTTCCCTAACCCTAACCCTAACCCTAACCCTTACCCTTAACATAACCCTAACACTAAACCTAACCCTAACCCTAAACATAACCCTAAATTTAACCCTAACCTTAACCCTAACCCTAACCTTCCCCTTACCCAAACCCTAACCCTAAACCTGACCCTTACCCTAAACTTAACCCTAACCCTTACACTAACCCTACCCCTAAATCTAACCTTTACCCTTACCTTAACCCTAACCGTAACCCTAACAATAACCCTTACCCTTAACCTAACCCTAAACCTAAACCTCACCCTAACCCTAAATCTAACTCTAAACCTAACCCTAACCCTAAACCTTACCCTTACCCTAATGCTAACCCTAAACCTTCCCCTTACCCTAAACTTAACCCTAACTCTTACCCTAAACCTAACCATACCCTAACCCTAAACCTAACCTTAACCTTAACCCTAACCCTAAACCTTACCCTTCCTCTAACGCTAACCCTAACCCTAACCCTAAACATAACCCTAACACGTACCCTTACCCTAAACCTAACCCTATTCCCAACCCTTACCCTCACCCTAACCCTAACCCTAACCTCTAACCCTAACCCTAACCTCAACCCTAATCCTAACCCTAAAACTAAACCTAACCCTAACCCTTACCCTTACCCTAACCCTAACCCTAACCCTAACCCTAGCGCTTACCCTAACCTTAACCCTAACCCTTACCCTAACCCTACCCCTAAACCTTACCCTAACCCTAACCATCACACTTACCCTAGCCCTAACCCTAACCCTAACCATTACCCTAACCGTAACCCTAACCCTAACCCTTAACCTAACTCTAACCCTAACCCCAACCCTAACCCCTAACCCTAAACCTTAACCAAACCCTAACCCTCACACTAACCCTAACCCTTACCCTTACCATAACCCTAAACCTAACACTTACCCTTACCCTAACCCCTACCCTTACCCTAAACCTAAACCTAACCCTAACCATAAACTTAACCCTTACCCTTACCTTAAACCTAACCCTAAACCTAACCCTAACCCTTACCTTTACCCTAACCCTAACCCTAACCCTATCCCTTACGCTTACCCTAACCCTAACCCTAACCCTAACCCTAACCATAACCTTACCCTTACCCTAACCCTAACCCTAAACCTAACCCTAACCCTAACCCTAACCCTAACCCTAAACCTTACCCTTACTCTAACCCTAACCCTAACAGTAAAACTTCCCCTAACCCTAAACCTAACCCTAAACCTTAACCTTACCGTAACCATAACCATAACCCTATCCCTTAACCTTAGCCTAACCCTAACCCTAACCCTAACCCTTACACTTACCCTAACCCTAACCCTAAACTTAACCCTAAACCTAACCTTAACCCTAACCCTTACCCTTACCTAACCCTAACCCTAACCCTAACCATAACCCTTACCCTTACCCTAATCATAACCCTAAACCTAACCCTAATCCTAAACCTTTCCGTAACCCTAACCCTAAACCTTACCTTACCCTAACCCTAACGCTAACCCTAACCCTAAAACTTCCCGTAACCCTAATCCTAATCCTAACCCTTACCCTAAACCTAACCCTAACCCTAACCCTGACCCTTACCTTAACCCTAACCCTAACCCTAACCATTCCCCTTCCCCTAACGGTAACCCTAACCGTAACCCTAACCCTAAACCTAACCCTAACACATACCCTTCCTTTAAGCCTAACCCTAACCCCAACCATATCCCTAACCCTAAACTTTACCCTTAACCTAAACCTAACCCTAACCCTTACCCTAAACGTAACCCTAACCCCAACCTTAACCCTTACCCTTACCCTATCCCTAACCCTAAACCTAACCCTATCCTTAACCCTAACCCTAAACCTAACACTTACCCTAACCTTAAGCCTAATCCTAACCCTAACCCTTACACTTACCCTAATCCTAACCCTAACCCTAAACCTAACCCTAACCCTAACCTTAACCCTAACCCTTACCCTTACCCTAACCCTAACCCTAACACTTAACCTAACCCTAACACTAACCCTAACCCTAACCCTTACCCATATCCTAACCCTAACCCTAACCCTAACACTTACCCTTACCTAAATATTATCCTAAACCTAAGCCTAACCCTAAACCATAACCTAACCGTGACCCTAACCCTACCCTTACCCTTACCCTAACTCTAAACCTAACCCTATCCCTAAACCTAACCCTACCCCTTACCCTTACCCTAACCCTAACCCTAACCCAAACCCTAAATCTAAAACTTACCCTTACACTAAACCTAAACCTAACCCTAACCCTAACCCTAACCCTTACCCTTACCATAAACCTAAACCTAACCCTTACGCTTACCCTAACGCTATTCCTAACCCTTACCCTAACCCTAACCCTAACCCTAACACATACCCTTACCCTAACACTAACCCTTACCATAACCCTAAACCTAAACTTAAACCTAACCCTAATCCCAACCCTAACCCTTACCCTAACCCTAACCTTAACCCTAACACTAATCCTAACCCTAACCCTAACCCTAACCCTTAGCCTTACCCTAACCCTAACCCTAACCTTAACCCTAACCCTAACCCAACCATAACCCTTAACCTAAACCTAACCCTAACACTAACCCTAACCCTTAACCTTAACCTTAACCTAACCCTAAAACTAACTCTAACCTTAACCCTATCCCTAACCCCAACCCTTACCCTAAGCTAACCCTAACGCTTACCCTAAACCTAACCATAACCCTAACACTATCCTTAACCCTATCCCTAACCATAACACTAACCCTTACCCTTACCCTTACCCTAACCCTAACTCTAAACCTAACCCTAACCCTAACCCTAACCCTAACCTTAACCCTAAACCTAACCGTTGCCCTTACCCCAACCCTAACCCTAAACCTAACCCGAACCCTAACCCTAAACCTAACCATAACACTTACCCTTACCCTAACACTAACCCTAAACTTAACCCCAACACTAAACCTAACCCTAACCCTAACCCTTACCCTAACCCTAACCCTTACCCTTACTCTAAACCTTACCCTAACTATAACCCTAACCCTAACCCGAACCCTTACCCTGACCCTAACCCTAACCCTTCCTCTAACTCTAACCCTAACCTCAACCCTAACCCTAACCCTAACCCTAACCTAATCCTAACCCTAACCCTTACCCTTACCCTAACCTTAACCCTAAAACTAACCCTGACCCTAACCCTAACGCTTACCCTAACCCTAACCCTAACCTTAACATTTACCCTTACCCTAACCCTAACCCTAACCTTAACCCCAACCCTAAACCTAACCCTAACTGTAACCCTAACCCTTACCCTAACCCTAACCCTTACCCTTACTCTAAACCTTACCCTAAATCTAACCCTAACCCTAACCCTAACCCTTACCCTGACCCTAACCCTAACCCTTCCTCTAACTCTAACCCTAATCTCAACCGTAAACCTAACCCTAACCCAACCCTAACCCTAACCCTTACCCTAACCCTAACCCTAACACTAACCCTGACCCTAACCCTAACGCTTACCCTAACCCTAACCCTAACCCTTAACCTTACCCTAACCCTAACCCTAAACTTAAGCCAACCCTAAACCTAACCCTGACCCTAACCCTTACCCTAACACTTAACCTAACCCTAACCCTAACCCTAACACTTACCCTTACCCTACCGTAACCCTAAACCTAACCCTAACCCTTACCCTAAACCTACCCCTAAACCTAACCCTAACCCTAACCCTAACATTTACGCTACCCCTAACCCTAACCCTAACCCTTACAATAACCGTAACACTAACCCTAACCCTTACCCTAACTCTAACCCTAACCCCAACCCTAACCCCTAACCCTAAACCTTAACCTAAACCTAACCCTCAAACTAACCCTAACCCTTACCCTTACCCTAACCCTAAACTTAACACTTACCCTTACCCTAACCCCTACCCTAACCCTAACCCTAACCACTAACACTTACCCTAACCTCAACCCTAATCCTAACCCTAAAACTAAACCTAACCATAACCCTTACCCTTACCCTAACCCTAACCCAAACCCTAACACTTACCCTTACCCTAACCCCTACCCTAAACCTAAACCTAATCCTAACCCTTACCCTAACCCTAACCCTAACCCTAACCATAACCCTAAACCCAAACCTATCCCTAACCCTAACCCTAACCCTTACCCTAACCCTAACCCTAATCCAAACCCTAACCTTAACCCTAACCCAAACCCTAACCCTAACCCTTACCCTTACCCTAACCCTAAACCTAAAACTAACCCTAACCCTAACCCTAACTTTAACCCTAATCCTAACCTAACACTTGACCTTACCCTAAACCTAACTCTAAACCTATCACTAACCCTAACCCTAACCCTAACCATTACCCTTACCCTAACCCTAACCATAAACCTAACCCTAACCCTAACCATAACCATAACACTTACCCTTACCCTAACCCTAACCCTAAAACTATCACTAACACTAACCCTAACCCTAACACTAACCCTTACCCTTAGCCTAACCCTAACCATAAACCTAATGCTAACCCTAACTCTTATCCTTACCCTAACCCTAACCCTAAACCTAACCCTAAACTTAACCCCTAAATCTAACCGTTATCCTAACCCTAACCCTAAAACTTACCCTTACCCTAACCCTAACCTTAATGCTAACCCTAACCCTAACCCTAACCCTTACCATTACCCTAACCCTAATCCTTACCCTAATTCTAACCCTAATCCTTACCCTTTCCCTAACCCTAACCCTAACCCTAATCCTAACCCTTACCCTTAACCTAACCCTAACACTAAACCAGCCCTAACCCTAAACATAAAACTAAATTTAACCCTAACCGTAACCCTAACCCTAAGCTTACCCTTACACAAACCCTAACCCAAAACCTGACCCTTACCCTAAACCTAACCCTAACCCTTACACTAAACCAACCCCTAACCCTAACCTTTACCCTTACTTAACCCTAACCCTAACACTAACAATAACCCTTACCCTTACCCTAACCCTAACCCTAAACCTAACCCTAACCCTAAATCTAACCCTAACCCTAACCCTAACCCTAAACTTTACCCTTACCCTAACCCTAACGCTAACCCTAAACCTTCCCCTTACCCTAAACTTAACACTAACTCTTATCCTAAACCTTACCCTAACCATAACCCTAAACCTAACCTTAACCCTAACTGTAACCCTAACCCATACCCTTCCCCTAACGCTAACCCTAACCCTAACCCTAAACCTAACCCTAAAACATACTCTTACCCTAAACCTAACCCTAACCCCAACTCTTACCCTTACCCTAACCCTAACCCTAAATCTAACCTCACCCTCACCCTAACCCTAACCCTAACCACTAACCCTTACCCTAACCTCAACCCTAATCCTAACCCTAACCCTAACCCTAACCCTAACCCTAACCCTTACCCTAATCCTAATCCTACCCCTACCCCTAACCCTAACCCTAACCCTAACCCTAACCCTTACCCTAACCCTAATCCTACCCCTAACCCTAACCCTAACCCTAACCCTAACCCTAACCCTTACCCTAACCCTAATCCTACCCCTAACCCTAACCCTAATCCTTACCCTTTCCCTAACCCTAACCCTAACCCTAACCCTTATCCAACACTAACCCTAACCCTAAACCGGACCCTAACCTTAACCCTAACCCTTAACCTTACCCTAACCCTAAACCTAACCCTAACCCTAACCCCTAAATCTAATTGTATCCCTACCCCGAACCCTAACACTTACCCTTCCCCTAACCCTAACCTTAATGGTAACCCTAAACCTAACCCTAACTCTTACCCTAACCCTAACCCTAACCCTAACCCTAACACTTACCCTTACCCTAAGCCCTACCGTAACCCTAAGCCTAACCCTAAACCATAACCTAACCCTAACCCCAACCCTAACCCTTACCCTTACCCTAACCCTAACCCTAACCCTATCCCTAACCCTAACCCTTACCCTTAACCTTACTTTAACACTAACCCTAACCCTAACCCTTACGCTTACCCTAACCTTAACCCTAACCGTAACCTTAACCCTAACCCTAACCCTAACCCTTACCCTAACCCTAACCCTAACCCGAACCCTTACGCTTACCCTAACCCTAACCCTAACCCTTACATTTACCCTCACCCTAACCTAAACTTAACCTTAACCCTAAACGTAACCCTAACCCTAATCCTTACCTTACATTAACCCTAACCCTAACCCTAACACTTACACTTACCCTCAGCCTAACCTAACCTTAACCCTAACCCTAATCCTAACCCCAACCCTAACCCTTATCCTTACCCAAACCCTAACCCTAACCCTATCGCTTACCCTAAACCTAACACTAAATCTAACCCTTACCCTTACCTTAACCCTAACCCTAAACCTGACCCTAACCCTTACCCTTATCCTAACCCCAAAGTTAACCTTAACCCTAACCCTAACCTTAACCCTAAACCTTACCCTAACCCTAACATTGACCATAACTCTTATCCCTACCCTAACCCTAACCTTAATCCTAAACCAAACCCTAACCCTAAACCTAACCCTTACCCTAAACATAACCCTAAAACTAACCCTAACCCTTACCCTTACAATAACCCTAACCCTAACCCTAACCCTAAACCTAACCCTATCCCTAACCTTAACCCTAACCCTTACCCTTACCCTAAACTTAACACTAAATCTAACCCTTACCCGTACCCTTAACCTAACCCTAACCCTAAACCTTACCCTTACCCTAACCCTAACACTAACCGTTACCCTAACCTTAACCCTAACTCTAACCCTAACCTTACCCTTACCCTTACCCTAACCCTAAACTTAACCCTAACCTTAACCCTAACCCTTACCCTTACCTAAAACCTAATCCTAACCCTAAATCTTACCCTTTCCCTAACCCTAACTCTAACCCTTACCCTAACCCTAACCCTAACTCTAACCCTAACTCTTACCCTAACCCTAACCCTACCACTCACCCTAACCCTATTCCTAACCATAAACCTTACCCTTACCCTAAACCTAACCCTAACCCTTACCTTAAACCTAACACTAACCCTAACCTTAACGCTAACCCTTACCCTTACCCTAACACTAACCCTAACCCTTAACTGAAACCTAACACTAACCCTATAACCTAACCCTTACCCTAACCCTAACACTAACTCTAACCCCTAACTCTAAACCTAAACCTAACCCTAAACCTTAACCTTATTGTAACCCTAACCCTAACCCTAACACTTACTCTTACCTTAACCCCTACCCAAACCCTAACACTAACCCTAAACCATAGCCTAACCCTAACCCTTACCCTTACCCTAACCCTAAACCTAACCATAACCCTAACCCGAACCCTAACCCTTACCCTAACCCTAACCCTAGCCCTAACCCTAACCCTAACCCTAAGCATAACCCTAACCCTAACCCTAAACCTAACCCTAAACCTAACACTCACCCTAACCCTAACCCTAACCCTAACCTCTAACCCTAACCCTAATCCTTACCCCTATCCTAAACCTAAACCTAAAACTAACACTTACCCTTACCCTAAACCCTACCCTAACCCTAACCCTAACCCCAACTCTTACCCTAACCCTAACCCTAAACCAAACCCTTACCCTTACCCTAACTCTCACCCTCACCCTAACCCTAAACCTAACCCTAACCCTAACCTTACCCCTAACACTTACCCTAAACCTAACACTAACCCTAACCCTAACGCTTATCCTTACCCTAACCCTAACCCTAACCCTAACACTTTCCCGACCCCTAACTCTAACCATAACCCTTAAGTTAACCCTATCCCTAACCCTAACCCTTACCCTAACCCTAACCTTAACCCTAACCCTAACCCCTAACCCAAACCCTTAACCTAACTCTAACCCTAACCCTAAGCCTAACCCTTACCCTTAACCTAACCCTAACCCTAACCCTAACCCTTACACTTAACCAACCCTAAATCTAACCCTAAACCCTAACCCTAACCCTAACCCTAACACTAACCCTTGCCCTTACACTAACCCTAACCCTAAACCTAACACGAACCCTAAACCTAACCCTAATCCTAACCCTTACACTAACCCTAACCCTAACCCTAACCCTTACCCTTACCCTAACCGTAACCCTAACCCTAACCTTAACACTAACTCTAACCCTAACCCTTGCCCTTACCCTAACCCTAACCCTAAACCTAACCCTCACCCTAACCTCAACCTTAACTCTAACCCTAACCCTAACCCTAACCCTTACCCTTACTCTAACACTAAGCCTAACCCTAACCATAACCCTAACCCTTACCCTAACCCTAAACCTAATCCTAACTTTAACCCTAAACCTTACCCTTACCCCAAACCGAACCGTAACCCTAACCCTAACCCTAACCTTAACCCTAACCCTAACCCTAACCCTTGGCCTTACCCTAACCCTAACCCTAAACCTATCACTTACCCTAACCCTAAACCTAACTCTATCCCTAAACCTAACACATAACCTTAGCCTAACCCTAACCCTAACCCTAACCCTAAACCTATCCCTAATCCTTATCCTAACCCTAAGCATAACCCTAACCATAACTCTAACCCTAACCCTTAAATGTACCATAACCCTAAACCTAACCTTAACCCCAACCCTAAACCTATTCCTAACCCAAACCCTAACCCTTACCCTAACCCTAACCCTAACCCTAACCCATACCCTTACCCTAACCCTAACGCTAAACCTATCCTGAACCCTAACCCTATCCCTAACCCTAACTCTTATACTTACCATATCCCTAAACATAACCCTAACCCTAACCCCTAAATCTAACTGTATCCCTACCCCGAACCCTAACACTTACCCTTCTCCTAACCCTAACCTTAATGGTAACCATAAACATAACCCTAACTCTTACCCTAACCCTAACCCTAACCCTAACCCTAACACTTACCCTTACCCTAAGCCCTACCCTAACCCTAAGCCTAACCCTAAACCATAACCTAACCCTAACCCAAACCCTAACCCGTACCCTTACCCTAACCCTAAACCTAAAACTAACCCTAACCCTAACCCTAACCCTAACCCTTAACCTTAACCTAACCCTAACCCTAACCCTAACCCTAACATAACTCTAACCCTAACCCTAACCCTAACCCTAACCCTAACCTAACCCTAACCCTAACCCTAACCCCAACCCTTACCTTAACCCTAACCCTAACCTAAACTTTACCCTAACTCTAACCCTAACCCTAACCCGAACCCTTACCCTGACCCTAACCCTAACCCTTCCTCTAACTCTAACCCTAACCTCAACCCTAACCCTAACCCTAACCCTAACCTAATCCTAACCCTAACACTAACCCTAATCCTTACCCTAAACCTAACCCTAATCCTAACCCTAACCCTAACCCTTACCCTTCCCCTAACCCTAACCCTAAACCTAACCCTAACACTCAACCTAACCCTAACCCTAACGCTTACCCTAACCCTAACCCTAACTCTAACCTTGACCCTAACCATAACCCTAACCCTAACCCTTACCCTTACCCTAACCCTATCCCTAAACATAACCCTAACCCTAACCCTAACCTTAACCCTAAACCTAACCCTAACCCTAACTCTGACCCTTACCCTAAGCTTACCGTGAAACTAACCCTAATTCTAACCCTAACGCTAACCCTTACCCTTACCCTTAATTTAACCCTAAAACTAAACCTAACCCTAACCCTAACCCTAATCATTACCCTTATCCTAACCCTAAACCTAAACCTAAGCCCAACCCTAACCCTAACACCTAAATCTAACCCAAACCCTAATCCTAAACCTAACACTTACCCTTACTCTAAACCTAACCCTTACCCTAACCCTAACCCTAACCCTAACCCTTAACCTAACCCTAACATTACCCCTACCCCTATCGCTAACCCTTACCCTAACCCTACCCCTAACCCTTACCCTTACCCTTACTCTAACCCTAACCCTACCTCTAACCCTAAACCTAAACCTAACCCTTACCCTAACCCTCACCCTAAACTTTCCTCTAACTCTAACCCTAACCTCAACCATAAACCTAACCCTAACCCTAACCCGAACCCTTACCCTTACCCTTACCCTAACCCTAACACTAACCCTTACACTAACCCTAACCCTATCCCTGATCCTAACCTCAACCTTAACCCTAACCCTAACCCTAATCCTAACCTTAATCTTAACCCTAACCCTAAACCTAAACCTAACCCTTACCCTTACCCTAACACTAAGCCTAACCCTGACCCTAACCCTAACCCTAACCCTTACCCTAACCCTAAACCTAACCCTAATCCTAACCCTAAACCTAACCCTAACCCTAACCTTAACCCTAACCCTAACCCTAACCCTAACCTGAACAATAACCCTTATCCTTACCCTAACCCTAACCCTAAACCTAACCCTAACCCTAAACCTAACCCTTACCCTAACCCTAACCCTAACCGTAAATTTAACCCTAAACCTTACCCTAACCCTAACCCTTACCTAAACCTAACCCTAACCCTTACCCTTACCCTAACCCTAACCCTAACCTTAACCCCAACCCTAAACCTAATCCTAACCCTAACCCTTACCCTTACCCTAACCCTAACCCTAACTCTAACCCTTACCCTAAACCTTACCCTAAACCTAATCCTAACCCTTGCATTTACCCTAACCCTAACCCTAAGCCTAACCCTTATCCTTACCGTAACCCTAACCCTAACCCTAAACCTAAACCTAAACCTAATCCTAACCCTTACATTTACCCTAACCCTAACCCTAAACCTAACCCTAACCCTTACGGTTACCCTAACCCTAACCCTAACCCTAAACCTAACCCTTACCCCAACCTTAACCCTAACCCTTAACCTTACCCTAAACCTAACCCTAACCCTAACCCTAACCCGAAATCTAAACTTTACCCTTACCCTAACCCTAACACTAACCCTTACCCTAACCCTAATCCTAACCCTAACTCTAACCCTAACCCTTACCCTTACCCTTACAATAACCCTAACACTAACCCTACACCTAACCCTAAACCTTACACTTACCCTAACCCTAACCCTAATCCCAACCCTAAAACTTACCCTAACCCTAACCCTAACCCTTAACCTTACCCTAACACTAACTCTAAACTTAACCCCAACCCTAATCATAACCCTAACCCTAACCCTTACCCTAACACTTATCCTAACCCTAACCCTAACTCTAACCCTAAAACTTACCCTACCCTAGCCCTAACCCTAAACCTAACCCTTACCCTAACCCTAACACTAACCCTAACCCTTAGCCTAACCCTAACACTAACCCTAACCCTATCCCCTAAGCCTAACCCTTAGCCTAACCCTAACCCAAACCCTAACCCTAACCCTTACCCTTAACCAACACTAAACCTAACTCTAACCCAAACCCTAACCCTAAGCCTTAACCTAACCCTAAGCCTAACCCAAATCTTACCCTTAACCTAACCCTAAACCTAACTCTAAACTTAACCCTAACCCTAACCCCAACCCTTACCTTAACCTAAACCTAACCCTTACCCTAACCCTAACCCTAACCCTAACCCTAACCTTAACCCTAACCCTAACCGTTACACTTACCCTAAACCTAACCCCAACCCTAAATCTAAGCTTAAACCTAACCCTAACCCTTGCCCTTACCCTAACCCAACCATAAACCTAACCCTAAACCTAACAATAACCCTAACCCTAACCCTTACCCTTACCCTAACCCTATCCCTAAACATAACCCTAACCCTAACCCTAACCCTAACCCTAATCCTAACCTCAACCTTAACCCTAACCCTAAACCTAACCCTAACCCTTACCCTTACCCTAACACTCAGCTTAACCCTGACCCTTACCCTAACCCTAACCCTTACCCTAACCCTAACACTAATCCTAACCCTAAACCTAACCCTAACCCTAACCTTAACCCTAACCCTATCCCTAACCCTAACCTGAACAATAACCCTTATCCTTACCCTAACCCTAACCCTAAACCTAACCCTAACCCTAAACCTAACCCTTACCCTTAGACTAACCCTAACCCTAAATCTAACCCTAAACCTTACCCTTACCCTAACCCTAACCCTAACCTTAACCCTGACCCTTAACCTTACCCTAACCCTAACCCTAAATCTAACACTTACACTAACCCTAAGCCTAACCCTAACCCTTACCCTTATCCTTACCCTAACCCTAACCCTAACCTTAAGCATAACCCTAACCCTAACCCTAACCCTTATCCTTACCCTAACCCTAACCCAAAACCTAACCCTAACCCTAACCTTACCCCTAACACTTACCCTAAACTTAACACTAACCCTAACCCTAACGCTTATCCTTACCCTAAACCTAACCCTAACCCTAACCCTAACACTTATCCGCACCCTAACGCTAACCATAACCCTTACGTTAACCCTATCCCTAACCCTAACCCTTACCCTAACCCTAACTTTAACCCTAACCCTAACCCCTAACCCAAACCCTTAACCTAACTCTAACCCTAACCCTAAGCCTAACCCTTACCCTTAACCAACCCTAACACTAACTCTAACCCTAACCCTAACCCTGACGCTTAACCTAACCCTAACCCTAACCCTAACCCTTACCCTTAAACAAACCTAAATCTAACTCTAAACCTAAACCTATCCCTAACCCTAAACCTAACCCTAACCCCTAACCCTAACCCTTAACCTAATGGTAAACCTAACCCTAACCCAACACTTACCCTTTCCCTAACCCTAACCCTTATCCTAACACTAACCCTAACCCTAACCCTAACACATAACCTGAGCCTAACCCTACCCCTAACCCTAACCCTAACCCTTGCCCTTACCCTAAACCAACCCTAAACCTAACACGAAGCCTAAACCTAAACCTAACACTAACCCTTACACTAACCCTAGCCCTAACCCTTACCCTTACCCTAACCCTAACCCTAACCCTAACCTTAACCCTAACCCTAACCCTGACCCTTACCCTTTCCCTAACCCTAACCCTAAACCTAACCCTCACCCTAACTCTAAACCTAAGTCTAACCTCTAACCCTAATCCTAACCCAAACCCGAATCCTTACCCTTATCCTAAACTTAACCCTAACACTAACACTTAGCCTTACCCTAAACCCTACCCTAACCCTAACCCTAACCCTTACCCTAACCCTAACCTTAACCCTAACCCTAATCTTAACCATAACCCTAACCCTAACCCTTACCCTAACGCTAACCCTAACTCAAACCCTTACCCTCACCCTAACCCTAAACCTAACCCAAACCCTTAAACTGACCCTAACCCTAACACTTACCCTAACCCTAACCCTAAGCCTAACCCCTAACCCTAACCCTAAACCTAACGGTAACCCTAACCCTAACCCTAACCCTTACACTAAACATAAACCTAACCCTAACCCTAACCTTAACACTAACCCTAATCCTAACCCTAACCCTAACCTTAACCCTAACCCTAACCCTAACCCTTGCCCTTACCCTAAACCTAACCCTAAACCTAACACGAACCCTAACCCTAACCCTAACCCTAACCCTTACCCTTTCCCTAACCCTAACCCTAAACCTAACCCTCACCCTAACCCTAACCCTAACTCTAACCTCTAACCCTAATCCTAACCCAAACCCTAATCCTTACCCTTATCCTAAACTTAACCCTAACACTAACACTTACCCTTACCCTCAACCCTACCCTCACCCTAACCCTAACCCTTACCCTAACCCTAACCCTAACCCTAACCCTAATCTTAACCCTAACCCTAACCCTAACCCTAACCCTATTCTTGACCCTAACTTTAACCCTAACTCTTACCCTTACCCTAACCCTAACCCTAACCCTAAGCCTAATCCTAACCCTGAACCTAACCCTAATCCTAACCCTAACCCTAACCCTAAGCATAACCCTAACCCTAACCCTAACCCTAACCCTAATCCTTAAACGTACGCTAACCTTAACCCTAACCTTATCTCCAACCCTAAACCTAACCGTAACCCTAACACTAACCCTTACCCTTACCCTATCCCTAAACCTAACCCTAACGCTAACACTAACCATTACACTAACCCTAACCCTAATCCTACCCTAACCCTTACCCTAACCATAACCCTAACCCTAACCCTAACCCTAACCTTAACCCTAACCCTAACCCTAACCCTTGCCCTTACCCTAAACTTAACCCTAAACCTAACACGAACCCTAACCCTAACGCTAACCCTAACAGTAACCCTTACCCTTTCCCTAACCCTAACCCTAAACCTAACCCTCACCCTAACCCTAAACCTAAGTCTAACCTCTAAACCTAATCCTAACACAAACTCTAATCCTTACCCTTATCCTAAACTTAACCGTAACACTAACACTTACCCTTACCCTAAACCCTACCCTAACCCTAACCCTAACCCTTACTATAACCCTAACCCTAACCCTAACCCTAATCTTAACCCTAACCCCAACTCTAACCCTTACCCTAACCCTAACCCTAACCCTAACACTTACCCTAAACCTAACCCTAAACCTAACCCAAAACCTTAAACTAACCCTAACCCTAAACCTTACCCTAACCCTAACCCTAAGCCTAACCCCTAAACCTAACCCTAAACCTAACTCTAAACCTAACCCTAACCCTAACCCTTACCTAAACCTAAACCTAACCCTAACCCTAACCTTAACACAAACCCTAATCCTAACCCTAACCCTAACCTTAACCCTAACCCTAACCCTAACCCTTGCCCTTACCCTAAACCTAACCGTAAACTTAACACGAACCCTAACCCTAACGCTAACCCTAATCCTAACCCTTACCCTTTCCCTAACCCTAACCCTAAACCTAACCCTCACCCTAACCCTAACCCTAACTCTAACCTCTAACCCTAATCCTAACCCAAAACCTAATCCCTACCCTTATCCTAAACTTAACCCTAACACTAACACTTACCCTTACCCTAAACCCTACCCTAACCCTAACCCTAACCTTTACCCTAACCCTAACCCTAACTCTAACGCAATCTTAACCCTAACCCTAACCCTAACCCTAACCCTAATCTTGACCCTAACTTTAACCCTAACTCTTACCCTTACGCTAACCCTAACCCTAACCCTAAGCCTAATGCTAACCCTGAACCTAACCCTAATCCTAACCCTAACCCTAACCCTAAGCATAACCCTAACTTTAACCCTAACTCTTACCCTTACGCTAACCCTAACTCTAACCCTAAGCCTAATGCTAACCCTGAACCTAACCCTAATCCTAACCCTAACCCTAACCCTAAGCATAACCCTAACTCTAATCCTAACCCTAATCCTTAAACGTACGCTAACCCTAAATCTAACCTTAACCCCAACCCTAAACCTAACCGTAACCCTAACACTAACCCTTACCCTTACCCTATCCCAAAACCTAACCCTAACGCTAACACTAACCATTACATTAAACCTAACCCTAATCCTACCCTAACCCTTACCCTAACCCTAACCCTAACCCTAACCCTAACCCTAACCTTAACCCTAACCGTAACCCTAACCCTTGCCCTTACCCTAAACCTAACCCTAAACCTAACACGAACCCTAACCCTAACGCTAACCCTAACCCTAACCCTTACACTTTCCCTAACCCTAACCCTAAACCTAACCCTCACCCTAACCCTAACCCTAACTCTAACCTGTAACCCTAATCCTAACCCAAACCCTAATCCTTACCCTTATCCTAAACTTAACCCTAACACTAACACTAACCCTTAACCTAAACCCTACCCTAACCCTAACCCTAACCCTTACCCTAACCCTAACCCTTACCCTATCCCTAAACCTAACCCTAACCTCAAACTTAACCCTAACCCTAACCCTAACCCTAAACCTAACCTAACCCATAACATTAATCTTAACCCCTAACCCTAACCCTTACCCTAACCCTAACCCTAACCCTAACCCCAACCCTTACCCTTACTCTAACCCTAACCCTAACACTAACCTTAACCCTAACCCTTACCATAACCCTAACCATAACCCTTCCTTTAACTCTAACCCTAACGTCAACCCTAACCCTACCCCTAACCCTAACCCTTACCCTTACCCTAACCCTAACCCTATCCCTAACCCTAACACTTACCCTAACCCTAAACCTTATCCTAACCCTAACCATAACACTAACCCAAACAAGTAACCTAACCCATAACATTAATCTTAACCCCTAACCGTAACTCTTACCCTAACCCTAACCCTAACCCTAACACTTACCCTAACCCTAAACCTAAACCTAACCCTAACCCTAACCCTAACCCCAACCCTTACCCTTACTCTAACCCTAACCCTAACACTAACCTTAACCCTAACCCTTACCATAACCCTAACCATAACCCTTCCTTTAACTCTAACCCTAACGTCAACCCTAACCCTACCCCTAACCCTAACCCTTACCCTTACCCTAACCCTAACCCTATCCCTAACCCTAACACTTACCCTAACCCTAAACCTTATCCTAACCCTAACCATAACACTAACCCAAACAAGTAACCTAACCCATAACATTAATCTTAACCCCTAACCGTAACTCTTACCCTAACCCTAACCCTAACCCTAACACTTACCCTAACCCTAAACCTAAACCTAACCCTAACCTTAACACTAACCCTAACCCTAACCCTAACCCTAACCTTAACCCTAACCCTAAACCTAACCCTTGCCCTTACCCTAAACCTAACCCTAAACCTAACACGAACCCTAACCCTAATGCTAACCCTAACCCTAACCCTTACCCTTTCCCAAACCCTAACCCTAAACCTAACCCTCACCCTAACCCTAACCCTATCTCTAACCTCTAACCCTAATCCTAAACCAAACATTAATCCTTACCCTTATCCTAAACTTAACCCTAACACTAACACTTACCCTTACCCTAAACCCTACCCTACCCCTAACCCTAACCCTTACCCTAACCCTAACCCTAACCTTAACCCTAACCTTAACCCTAACCCTAAACCTAACCCTAATCTTGACCCTAAATCTTAACCTTACCCTAACCCTAACCTTAACCCTAAGCCTAACCCTAACCCTGAACCTAACCCTAATCCTAACCCTAACCCTAACCCTAAGCATAACCCTAACCCTAACCCTAAACCTAACCCTAACACTTACCTTAACCCTAACCCTTACCCTTAACTAACCCTAACCCTAAACCTTAAACTAACCTTAACCCTAACCCTTACCCTAACCCTAACCCTAAGCCTAACCCCTAACCCTAACCCTAAACCTAACTCTAACCCTAACCCTAACCCTAACCCGTACCCTAACCCTAAACCTAACCCTAAACCTAACCTTAACACTAACCCTAACCCTAACCCTAACCCTAACCTTAACCCTAACCCTAACCCTAACCCTTGCCCTTACTCTAAACCTAACCCTAAACCTAACACGACCCCTAACCCTAACGCTAACCCTAACCCTAACCCTTACCCTTTCCCTAACCCTAACCCTAAACCTAACCCTCACCCTAACCCTAACCCTAACTCTAACCTCTAACCCTAATCCTAAACCAAACCCTAATCCTTACCCTTATCCTAAACTTAACCCTAAAACTAACACTTACCCTTACCCTAAACCCTACCCTAACCCTAACCCTAACCCTTACCCTAACCCTAACCCTAACCCTTACCCTATCCCTAAACCTAACCCTAAACTCAAACTTAACCCTAACCCTAACCCTAACCTAACCCACAACATTAATCTTAACCCCTAACCCTAACCCTTACCATAACCCTAACCCTAACCCGAACCCCAACCCTTACCCTTACTCTAACACATAACCTGAGCCTAACCCTACCCTAACAGTAACCCTAACCCCAAACCTAAACGTAATCCTAACCCTATCCCTAACCCTAATCATAAACCTAACCCTAAAACTAACCCTAATCCTTAACCGTACCCTAACCCTAAACCTAACCCTAACCCTTACCATAACCATAACCCTAATCCTAACCCTAAAGCTAACCCTAACCCTAACCTTAACCCTAACCCTAACCCTAACTCTTACCCTTACCCTAACCCTAACCCTAACACTAACCCTGACCCTAACTTTAACCCTAACCCGTACCCTTACCCTAATACTAACCGTAATGGTAACCCTAACCCTAACACTTACCCTAACCCTAACCCTAACCCTAACCGTAACCCTAACACATAACCTGAGCCTAACCCTAACAATAACCGTAACCCTAACCCCAAACCTAAACCTAATCCTAACCCTAACCCTAAGCCTAAGCATAAACCTAACCCTAACCCTAACCCTAATCCTTAAACGTACCCTAACCCTAAACCTAACCTTAACCCCAACCCTAAATCAAACCCTAACCCTAACCCTAGCCCTTACCCTTACCCTATCCCTAAACCTAACCCTAACACTAACCATTACACTAACCCTAACCCTAATCCTAACCCTAACCCTTAACCTTACCCTAACCCTAACCCTAAACCTAAACCAAACTCTTACCCTAACCCTAACCCTTACCCTAACCCTAACCCTAACCCTAAACCTTAAACTAACCCTAACCCTAACCCTAACCCTTACCCTAACCCTAAGCCTAACCCCTAACCCTAAC
Source organism: Megascapheus bottae (assembly GCA_024803745.1). Taxonomy (NCBI): domain Eukaryota; kingdom Metazoa; phylum Chordata; class Mammalia; order Rodentia; family Geomyidae; genus Megascapheus; species Megascapheus bottae. The sequence goes on along the minus strand of JANJXV010001798.1, from coordinate 40,593 downwards.
CCTAACCCTAAGCCTAACCCCTTACCCTAAAATTAAACGTAACTCTAATCCTAACCCTAAACCTAACTCTATCCCTAACCCTTACCCTAACTCTAACTCTAACCTTACCCTAACTCTAACCCTAACCCTAACCTTAACCCTAAACCTAACCCTAATCCTAACCGTAACCTTAACCCTAACCCTAAACCTAACCCTTGTCCTTATCCTAACCCTAACCATAAACCTAACACTAACGCTAACCCTAACCCTAACCCTTACACTTATCCTAACCCTAACCCTAAACCTAACACTCACCCTAACCCTAACCCTAACCCTAACCTCTAACCCTAACCCTAAACCTAACCCTAATCCTTACACTTATCCTAAACCTAATCCTAACACTAACACTTATCCTTACCCTAAACCATACCCTAACCCTAACACTTACCCTAACCCTAACCCTAAACCAAACCCTTACCCTTACCCTAACTCTCACCCTCAACCTAACACTAAACCTAACCCAAACCCTAACCTTACCCCTAACACTTACCCTAAACCTAACACTAACCCTAACCCTAACGCTTATCCTTACCCTAACCCTAACCCTAACCCTAACCCTAACACTTACCCGAACCCTAACCCTAACCATAACCCTAACCATAACCCTTACCCTAACCCTAACCCTAAGCCTTGCCCTTACCCTAACCCTAACCCTAACTTTAACCCTAACCCTAATCTTTACCCTAACCCTAGCCCTAACCCTAACCCTTACCCTAACCCTAACCCTAACCCTAACCTCAAACTTAACCCTAACCCTAACCCTAACCCTCAACCTTACTCTAACACTAAGACTAACCCTTACCCTAACCCTAACCCTAACCCTAACCCTTACCTTAACCCTAACCCTAACCCTAACCTTACCCCTTACCCTCACCCTTACCCTAACACTAAGCATAACCCTAACCCTAAACCTATCCCTAACCCTTACCCTAACCGTAACCCTAATCCTAACCCTAAAGCTAACCCTAACCCTAATCTTAACCCTAACCCTAACCCTAACAATTACCCTTACCCTAACACTAACCCTAACACTAACCCTGACCCTAAATTTAACCCTAACGCGTACCCTTACCCTAATACTAACCGTAACCGTAACCCTAATCCTAACACTTACCCTAACCCTAACCCTAACCGTAACTCTAACCCTAACACATAACCTGAGCCTAACCCTAACCCTAACCGTAACCCTAACCCCAAACCTAAACATAATCCTAACCCTAACCCTAAGCCTAAGCATAAACCTAACCCTAACCCTAACCCTAACCCTAATCCTTAAACGTACCCTAACCCTAAACCTAACCTTAACGCCAACCCTAAACCTAACGCTAACCCTAACCCTAACCCATACCCTTACCCTATCCCTAAACCTAACCCTAACCCTAACACTAACCATTACACTAACCCTAAACCTAATCATAACCCTAACCCTTAACCTTACCCTAACCCTAACCCTAACCCTAAACCTAAACCAAACTCTTACCCTAACCCTAACCCTTACCCTTACCCTAACCAAAACCCTAAACCTTAAACTAACCCTAACCCTAACCCTAACCCTTACCCTAACCCTAAGCCTAACCCCTAACCCTAAACCTAAACCTAACTCTAACCCTAAACCTAACCCTAACCCTAAGCCTTACCCTAACCCTAACCCTAACCCTAACCCTATCCTTAAACCTAACCCTAACCCTAACCCAAACCTTAACCCTGACCCTAACCCTAACCCTTGCCCTTATCCTAACCCTAACCGTAAACCTAACACGAACCCTAACCCTAACGCTAACCCTAACCCTCACCCTAACCCTAACCCTAACTCTAACCTCTAAGTCTACCCCTAAACCAAACCCTACTCATTACCCATATCCTAAACTTAACCCTAACACTAACACTTACCCTTACCCTAAACCCTACCCTAACTGTAACCCTAACCCTTACCGTTACCCTAACCCTAACACTAACCCTAACCTTAACACTAACCCTAACCCTTGCCCTTACCCTAAACTTAACCCTAACTCTAACCCTAACCCTAACACTTACCCTAACCCTAACCCTAACCCTAACCCTTACCCTAATCCTAACCCTAACCCGAACCTCAAACCTAAACCTAACCCTAAGCCTAACCTCAACCTTAACCCTAAACCTAACCCTAACCCTACCCCTTTCCCTTACCCTTACCCTAACAATAAGCCTAACCCTAACCCTAACCCTTATTCTACCATAACCCTAATCCTAAACCTAACCCTAACCCTAACCCTAACCTTAACCCGAACCCTAACCCTAACCTAACCCTTACCCTAACCCTAGCAATATCCTTAACCCCAACCGCAAACCTAACCCTAACCCTAACCCTTACCCTAACCCTAACCCTAACCCTAAACCTTACCCTAACCTTAACCCTAATCTTAACCCTAACCCTTACCCTTACCCTAACCCTAACCATTACCCTAACCCTAACCATAATCCTAACCCTAACCCTTACCCTAAACCTACCCAAACTCTTACCCTAATCCTAACCCTTACCCTTACCCTAACCCTAAACCTAGCCCTTAAACTAAACCTAACCCTAAACCTAACCATACACTAACCCTAACCCTAAGCCTAACCCCTAACCCTAAAACTAAACATAACTCTAACCCTAAGCCTAACCTTAACTCTAACCCTAACCCTTACCCTAACTCTAACTCTAACCTTACCCTAACCCTAACCCTAACCCTAACCCTAACCTTAACCCTAAACCTAACCCTAATCCTAACCCTAACCTTAACCCTAACCCTAAACCTAACCCTTACACTTATCCTAACCCTAACCCTAAACCTAACACTCACCCTAACCCTAACCCTAACCCTAACCTCTAACCCTAACCCTAAACCTAACCCTAATCCTTACCCTTATCCCAAACCTAAACCTAACACTAACACATACCCTTACCCTAAACCCTACCCTAACCCTAACCCTAACCCTAACCCTAACCCTTACCCTAACCCTAACCCTAAACCAAACCCTTACCCTTACCCTAACTCTCACCCTCACCCTAACCCTAAACCTAACCCTAACCCTAACCTTACCCCTAACACTTACCCTAAACCTAACACTAACCCTAACCCTAACGCTTATCCTTACCCTAACCCTAACCCTAACCCTAACCCTAACACTTACCCGAACCCTAACCCTAACCATAACCCTTACGTTAACCCTATCCCTAAACCTTACCCTAATCCTAACCTTAACCCTAACCCTAACCCCTAACCCAAACCCTTAACCTAACTCTAACCCTAACCCTAAGCCTAACCCTTACCCTTAACCAACCCTAACACTAAATCTAACCCTAACCCTAACCCTGACCCTTAACCTAACCCTAACCCTAACCCTAACCCTTACCCTTAACCAACCCTAAATCTAACTCTAAACCTAAACCTATCCCTAACCCTAACCCTAACCCTAACCCCTAACCCTAACCCTTAACCTAATGCTAAACCTAACCCTAACTCTAACACTTACCCTTACCCTAACCCTAACCCTTATCCTAAAACTAACCCTAACCCTAACCCTAAACCTAACACATAACCTGAGCCTAACCCTAAGCCTTACCCTTAACCTAATCCTAACCCTAACCTTGACCCCAACCATAAACCTAATCCTAACTCTAACCCTAACCCTTACCCTAACCCTAACCCTAAACCTAACCCTATCACCTACCCCTACCCTAAACCTAACCCTAACCCTTATACTAACCCTAAACCTAATCCTAACCCTAACCCTAACCCTTAACCTTACCCTAACACTAACCCTAACCCCTAACCCTAACCCTTACCCTAACCCTAACCCTAACCCTAACCCTTACCCTAACCCTAAACCTAACCCTTACTCTAACCCTAACCCTAACCTCAATCTTAACCCTAAACCTAACCCTAAACCTTACCCTTCCCCTAACCCTAACACTAACCCTAACCTTAATCCTAACCTTAACCCCAAACCTAAACCTAATCCTAACCCTAACCCTAACCCTTACCCTAACACTAACCCTAACCCTAATCCTAACCCTAACACTTACACTTACCCTAACCCTAACCCTTATCCTAACCCTAACACTAACCCTAACCCTAACCCTTAACCTAACCCTAACACTAATCCTAACCCGTAACCCTAACCCTTTCCTTAACCCTAACCTTAACCCTAATCCTTACCCTTACTCTAACCCTAACACTAAGTCTATCCCTAACCCTAACACTAGCCCTAAGCCTTACCCTTACCCTAACACTAACCTTAACCCTAACCCTAACCCTAACCCTAACCTTAATTCTAAACCTTATCCTTACCCTAACCCTAAACCTAAACCTAACCCTAAACCTAAAACTAACCTTTACACTTACCCTAACGGTAAATCTAAACCTAACACTTACCCTTACCATAATCCTAACCCTAACACTAACCCTAACGCTTACACTTACCCTAACCCTAACCCTAACCCTAACACTTACCCTAACCATAACCCTAACCTTAACCCTAAGCCTAACCTTAACCATAACCATAACCCTAACGAAAACCCTTAAACTAACCCAATCCCTAAACCTAACCCGAACTGTAACCCTATCCACAACCCTAAATCTTATCCTTACCCTAACCCTAAACCTAAACATAACACTAACCCTAACCCCTAACCCTACCCCTAACCGTATCCCTAACCCTAACCCTAACCGTTACCCTTACCCTAACCCTAACCCTAACCGTAACCCTAACCCTAACCCTAACCCCAACACTAAACCTAATCCTAACCCTAACCCTTACCCTAACCCTAACCTTAACCTCAACACTAAACCTAAACCTAATCATAACCCTAAACCATACCCTTACATTTACCCTAACCCTAACCCTAAACCTAACCTTAACCTTAACCCTAACCCTTACCCTTACCCTAACGCTAAACCTAACCCTAACCCTTACCTTATCCCTAACCCTAACCTTAACCCGAACCCTAAACCGAACCCTAACCTTTACCCTAACCCTAACTCGTACTCTAACCCTAACCCTAACCCTACCCTAAAACTTACCCTTAACCTATCTTTAACCCTAACATTACCTTAACCCTATCCACACCCAAACCCTATCCCTAAACCTAACATTTACCCTAAACCTAATCCTTACCCTAACCCTAACCCTAACCCTTACCTAACCCTAACCCTAACCCTTACCCTTACCTTAACACTAAACCTAAACCTAACCGTTACCCTTACCCTTACCCTTACCCTATTGCTAACCCTAACCCTAACCCTAACCCTTACCCTAACCATAACCCTAACCCTAACCGTAACCCTAAACCTAACAATAAACCTAACCCTAACCCTAACCCTAAAACTTACCCTAACCCTAACATTAACCCCAACACTAAACCTAACCCTAACCCTAACCCTAACACTTACCCTTACCCTATCCCTAACCCTAAACCTAACCCAAACCCTAACCCTAACCCATACCTTTACACTAACCCTAACCCTAATCCTAAACCTAAACCTAAACCTAAACCTTACCCTAACCCTAACCCTAACCCTAACCCTAAACCTAAACCTAACCCTAACCTTAGTACTAACCCTTACCCTTACCCTAACCCTAACCCTAACCCTAACCCTAAACCTAAACCTAAACATAACCCTAACCCTAACACTTACCCTTAACCTAATCTAACCCTAAACATAAACCTAACCCTTAACCTTACACTCACCCTAACCTTAACCTTAAACCTAATCCTAACCCTAAACCTAACCCTAAACTTTATCCTCACTCTAACGCTAACCCTAACACTACCCTAACACTAACCTTAACCCTAACCTTTACCCTTACCCTAACACTAACCCTAACCCTAACCCTAACACTTATCCTATCCCTAACACTAACCCTAACCCTAAACCTTACCAATAAGCTAACCCTAACCCTAACCATAACCAAATCCTAACCCTACCCCTAACCCTAACCCTTACCCCAACCCTAACCCTAGCCTAACCCAAAACATAACCCTAAATCTAACCCTAACCCTTACTCTTTTCCTAACCCTAAACCTAACCCGAACCTTAAACTTTACCCTTACCCTAACCCTAACCCTAAACCTAACCCTAACCCTAACCTTACCCCTAAACTAACCTTAACCCTAACCCTTACACTTACCCTTACCCTAACCCTAACCCTAAAACTAACCATAACCCTCACCAAAATCCTAACCCTTATCCTTTCCCTAAACCTAAACCTAACCCTAACAATAACCCTTACCCTTACCCTAAACTTAACCCTAATCCTAACCCTAACCCTAACCCTAACCCTAACCTTAACCCTAAACCTAACCCTAACCCTACCCCTTACCCTTACCCTTACCCTAAGCCTAACCCTAAAACTAACCCTAACCCTACCCTAATCCTAACCTTACTCTTACTCTAACCCCAACCCTAAACCGAAACCTAACCCTAACCCTAACCCTTACCCTTCCCTAATCCTAACCCTAACTTTAACCCCAACCCCAAACCTAACCCTAACACTAACCCTAACCCTTACACTAACCCTAATCCTAACTCAAACACTAACACTTACCCTTACCCTAACTTTAACCCTTATCCTAAACCTAACCCTAACCCGAACACTAACTCTAACCCTTAACCTAACCCCTAACCCTAACCCTTACCCTAACCCTAACACTAACCCTAATCCTTACCCTTACTCTAACCCTAACCCTAACTTTAAACCCAACCCCAAACCTAACCCTAACCCGAACCCTAACCCTAACTCTAACCCTAACCCTAACCCTAATCCTTACCCTTACCCTAACCCTAACCTTAACCCTAACCCTAACGCTAACCCTAACCTTAATTCTAAACCTTATCCTTACCCTAACCCTAAACCTAAACCTAACCCTAACCCTAAAACTAACCTTTACACTTACCCTAACGGTAAATCTAAACCTAACACTTACCCTTACCATAAACCTAACCCTAAAACTAACCCTAACGCTTACACTTACCCTAACCCTAACCCTAACCCTAACACTTACCCTAACCATAACCCTAACCTTAACCCTAAGCCTAACCTTAACCATAACCATAACCCTAACGAAAACCCTTAAACTAACCCAATCCCTAAACCTAACCCGAACTGTAACCCTATCCACAACCCTAAATCTTATCCTTACCCTAACCCTAAACCTAAACCTAACACTAACCCTAACCCCTAACCCTACCCCTAACCGTATCCCTAACCCTAACCCTAACCGTTACCCTTACCCTAACCCTAACCCTAACCGTAACCCTAACCCTAACCCTAACCCCAACACTAAACCTAACCCTAACCCTAACCCTTACCCTAACCCTAACCTTAACCTCAACACTAAACCTAAACCTAATCATAACCCTAAACCTTATCCTTACCTTTACCCTAACCCTAACCCTAAACCTAACCTTAACCTTAACCCTAACCCTTACCCTTACCCTAACGCTAAACCTAACCCTAACCCTTACCCTATCCCTAACCCTAACCTTAACCCCAACCCTAAACCGAACCCTAACCCTTACCCTAACCCTAACTCGTACTCTAACCCTAACCCTAACCCTGCCCTAAAACTTACCCTTAACCTATCTTTAACCCTAACCCTACCTTAACCCTATCCAAACCCAAACCCTATCCCTAACCCTAACACTTACTCTAACCCTAACCCTAACCCTTACCCTAACCCTAACCCTAACGCTAACCCTTACCTAACCCTAACCCTAACCCTTACCCTTACCTTAACACTAAACCTAAACCTAACCGTTACCCTTACCCTTACCCTTACCCTATTGCTAACCCTAACCCTAACCCTAACCCTTACCCTAACCCTAACCCTAACCCGAACCCTAACCTAACCCTAACCCTAACCCTAACCCTTACCCTTACCGTAACACTAAACCTAACCCTAACCCTTACCCTTACCCTATTGCTAACCTTAACCCTAACCCTAACCATAACTCTAACCCTAACCCTAACCCTAAAACTTACCCTAACCCTAACATTAACCCCAACACTAAACCTAACCCTAACCCTAACCCTAACACTAACCCTTACCCTATCCCTAACCCTAAACCTAACCCGAACCCTAACCCTAACCCAAACCTTTACCCTAACCCTAACCCTAATCCTAAACCTAAACCTAAACCTTACCCTAACCCTAACCCTAACCCTAACCCTAAACCTAACCCTAACCTTAACACTAACCCTTACCCTTACCCTAACCCTAACCCTAACCCTAACCCTAAACCTAACCCTAAACCTAAACATAACCCTAACCCTAACACTTACCCTTAACCTAATCTAACCCTAAACATAAACCTAACCCTTACCTTACACTCACCCTAACCTTAACCTTAAACCTAATCCTAACCCTAAACCTAACCCTAAACTTTACCCTCACTCTAACCCTAACCGTAACACTACCCTAACACTAACCTTAACCCTAACTTTTACCCTTAACCTAACACTAACCCTAACCCTAACCCTAACACTTATCCTATCCCTAACACTAACCCTAACCCTAAACCTTACCATTAAGCTAACCCTAACCCTAAACTTAACCAAATCCTAACCCTACCCCTAACCCTAACCCTTACCCCAACCCTAACCCTAAACCTATCCCAAAACATAACCCTAAATCTAACCCTAACCCTTACTCTTTTCCTAACCCTAAACCTAACCCGAACCTTAACCTTTACCCTTACCCTAACCCTAACCCTAAACCTAACCCTAACCCTAACCTTACCCCTAACCTAACCTTAACCCTAACCCTTACACTTACCCTTACCCTAACCCTAACCCTAAAACTAACCATAACCCTCACCCTAATCCTAACCCTTATCCTTTCCCTAAACCTAAACCTAACCCTAACAATAACCCTTACCCTTACCCTAACCTTAACCCTAGTCCTAACCCTAACCCTAACCCTAACCCTAACCTTAACCCTAAACCTAACAGTAACCCTACCCCTTACCCTTACCCTTACCCTAAGCCTAACCCTAAAACTAACCCTAAACCTACCCTAATCCTAACCTTTACCCTTACTCTAATCCCAACCGTAAACCTAAACCTAACCCTAACCCTAACCCTAACACCTAAACCTAACCCTAACCCTAACCCTTACCCTTACCCTTACCGTAACCCTAACCCTAACCCTAACACTTACCCTAACCCTAACCCTAACCCTTACCCTTAACCTAATCCTAACCCTAACCTTGACCCCAACTCTATACCTAATCCTAACTCTAACCCTAACCCTTACCCTAACCCTAACCCTAAACCTAACCCTATCACCTACCCTTACCCTAACCCTAACGCTAAAACTTAACCTAACCCTAACCCTAATCCTAACCCTAAACCTAACCCTTAACCTTACCCTAACACTAACCCTAACACCTAACCCTAACCCTTACCCTAACCCTAACCCTCACCCTAACCCTAACCCTTACCCTAACCCTAAACCTAACCCTTACTCTAACCCTAACCCTAACCTCAAACTTAACACTAAACCTAAGCCTAACCCTTACCCTTCCCCTAACTCTAACACTAACCCTAACCTTAATCCTAACCTTAAACCCAAACCTAAAGCTAATCCTAACCCTAACCCTAACCCTTACCCTAACACTAACCCTAACCCTAACACTAACCCTAACACTTACACTTATCCTAACCCTAACCCTTATCCTAACCCTAACACTAACCCTAACCCTAACCCTTAACCTAACCCTAACACTAACCCTAACCTGTAACCCTAACCCTTTCCCTAACCCTAACCCTAAACCTAACCCTTACCCTTACTCTAACCCTAACACTAAGTGTATCCCTAACCCTAACACTAACCCTTAGACTTACCCTTACCCTATCCCTAACCTTAACCCTAACCCTAACCCTAACCCTAAGCCTAACCCTAACCTGAAATCTAAACCTTATCCTTACCCTAACCCTAACCCTAACCCTAACCCTAACCCTAACAGTAACCCTTACCCTTACCCTTACCTAACCCTAACCCTAACCCTAAACCTAAACCAACCATAACCTCAACCTTAACCCTAACCCTAACCCTAAACCTAACCCTAAACTCAACCTTATCCCTAACCCTAATCCTAATCCTTAACCTTACCCTAACCATAACCCTAACCTTAACCCCAACCCTAAACCTACCCTAACCCTAACCCTCACCCTAACCATAATCCTAACCCTAACCCTAACACTTACCTTTACCCTAACCCTAACCCTTATCCTCACCTTAACCCTAACCTTAACCTAACCTTTAACCTAACCCTAACACTAACCCTAACCCCTAACCCTAACTCTTACCCTAACCCTAACTCCAACCCTAACCCTAACACTTACCCTTACTCTAACCCTAACCCTAACTCTAATCCTAATCCTACACCTAACCCTAACCCTTAACCCAACCCTAACCCTAACCCTTCCTCTAAACATAACCCTAACCTCAACCATAACCCTAACAAACCCTAACCCTAACCCTTACCCTAACACTAACCCTAAACCTAACCTGAACCCTAAACCTAAACCTAACCCTAACCCTCATCCTTTCCCTAACCTACCCCTAACACTAACCCTTAACTTTATCATAACCCTAAACTTAAACCTTACCCTAACCTAACCCTAACTTTACCCCTAACCCTAACCCTAATCCTAAACCTTAAACTTACCCTCACCCTAACCCTAACCCAAAACCTAAACTTAACACTAACCCTAACCCTACCAACTAACCCTAACCCTAACCCTAACCCTTACGCTTACCCTAACCCTACCCCTAACCCTAACACTTACCATAAGCTAACCTTAATCCTAACACTAACCCTAACCCTAAACCTTACCCTAACCCTAAACCTAACCCTAATCCTTACCCTAACCCTAAACCTAACCCTAACACTTACTCTTTCCCTAACCCTAACCCTTACCCTTACCCTAACCCTAACCCTAAAACTAACCCTAACCTTAACCCTAACCTTAACCCTAACCCTAACCCTAACCCTAAATCTCACCCTAACCCTTAGCCTTACCTCACCCTAAACCTAACCCTAAAACTAACCCTAACCCTAACCCTAACCCTAACCTTTACCCTTACCCTAACCCTAACCCTAAACCTAAACCTAACCCTAACCCTAACCCAAACACCTAACCCTAACCCTAACCCTTACCCTTACTGTAACCCTAACCCTATCCTTAACACTTACCCTAACCCTAAGCCTAACCCTTACCCTTTACCTAATCCTAACCCTAATCGTAACCCCAACCCTAAACCTAACACTAACCCTAACCCTAAACCTTACCCTAACTCTATCCCTAACCCTAACCCTTATCCTTACCCTAACACTAACCCTAACTCTAACCCTAACCCTAACCCTTCCCCTCCCCCTACCCTAACCCTAACCCTAACCCTAACACTTACTCTAACCCTAACCCTTACCCTAACACTTACCCTTCCCTAATCCTAACCCTAACTTTAACCCCAACCCCAAACCTAACTCTAACCCTAACACTTACCCTTACCCTAACTTTAACCCTTATCCTAATCCTAACCCTAACCCGAACACTAACTAAAACCCTTAACATAACCCCTAACCCTAACCCTTACCCTTACCCTAACCCTAACCCTAACCCTAATCCTTACCCCTACTCTAACCCTAACCCTAACTTTAACCCAACCCCAAACCTAACCCTAACCCGAAACCTAACCCTAACTATAACCCTTACCCTAACCCTAACCCTTACCCTTACCCTAACCCTAACCTTAACCCTAACCCTAACCATAACCATAACCTTAATTCTAAACCTTATCCTTACCCTAACCCTAAACCTAAACCTAACACTTACCCTTACCCTAACCCTAACCCTAAACCTAAATCTAACCCTAACCCTTACCCTTACCCTTACCCTATTGCTAACCCTAACCCTAACCCTAACCCTTACCCTAACCCTAACCCTAACCCTAACCCTTACCTAACCCTAACCTAACCCTAACCCTTACCCTTACCGTAACACTAAACCTAACCCTAACCCTTACCCTTACCCTTACCCATAACCTATTGCTAACCCTAAACCTAACCCTAACCCTTACCCTAACCATAACCCTAACCCTAACCGTAACCCTAAACCTAACAATAAACTTAACCCTAACCCTAACCCTAAAACTTACCCTAACCCTAACATTAACCCCAACACTAAACCTAACCCTAACCCTAACCCTAACACTTACTCTTACCCTATCCCTAACCCTAAACCTAACCCGAACCCTAACCCTAACTCAAACCTTTACCCTAACCCTAAACCTAATCCTAAACCTAAACCTAAACCTTACCCTAACCCTAACCCTAACCCTAAACCTAAACCTAACCCTAACCTTAACACTAACCATTACCCTTACCCTAACCCTAACCCTAACCCTAACCCTAAACCTAAACCTAAACATAACCGTAACCCTAACACTTACCCTTAACCTAATCTAACCCTAAACATAAACCTAACCATTACCCTTACACTCACCCTAACCTTAACCTTAAACCTTATCCTAACCCTAAACCTAACCCTAAACTTTACCCTTACTCTAACCCTAACCCTAACACTACCCTAACCCTAACCTTAACCCTAACCTTTACCCTTACCCTAACACTAACCCTAACCCTAACCCTAACACTTAGTCTATCCCTAACCCTAACCCTAACCCTAAACCTTACCATTAAGCTAACCCTAACCCTAACCTTAACCAAATCCTAACCCTTCCCCTAACCCTAAACGTTACCCTAACCCTAACCCTAAACCTAACCCAAAACATAACCCTAAACCTAACCCTAACCCTTACCCTTTTCCTAAACCTAAACCTAACCCGAACTTTAACCTTTACCCTTACCCTAACCCTAACCTTAAACCTAACCCTAACCCTAACCTTACCCCTAACCTAACCTTAACCGTAAACCTTACACTTACCCTTACCCTAACCCTAACCCTAAAACTAACCATAACCCTCACCCTAATCCTAACCCTTATCCTTTCCCTAAACCTAAACCTAACCCTAACAATAACCCTTACCCTTACCCTAACCTTAACCCTAATCCTAACCCTAACCCTAACCCTAACCCTAACCTTAACCCTAAACCTAACCCTAACCCTAACCCTTACCCTTACCCTTACCCTAACCCTAACCTTAACCCTAACCCTAACCCTAACCCTAACCTTAATTCTAAACCTTATCCTTACCCTAACCCTAAACCTAAACCTAACCCTAACCCTAAAACTAACCTTTACACTTACCCTAACGGTAAATCTAAACCTAACACTTACCCTTACCATAAACCTAACCCTAACACTAACCCTAACGCTTACACTTACCCTAACCCTAACCCTAACACTTACCCTAACCATAACCCTAACCTTAACCCTAAGCCTAACCTTAACCATAACCATAACCCTAACGAAAACCCTTAAACTAACCCAATCCCTAAACCTAACCCGAACTGTAACCCTATCCACAACCCTAAATCTTATCCTTACCCTAACCCTAAACCTAAACCTAACACTAACCCTAAACCCTAACCCTACCCCTAACCGTATCCCTAACCCTAACCCTAACTGTTACCCTTACCCTAACCCTAACCCTAACCGTAACCCTAACCCTAACCCCAACACTAAACCTAACCCTAACCCTAACCCTTACCCTAACCCTAACCTTAACCTCAACACTAAACCTAAACCTAATCATAACCCTAAAACTTACCCTTACCTTTACCCTAACCCTAACCCTAAACCTAACCTTAACCTTAACCCTAACCCTTACCCTTACCCTAACGCTAAACCTAACCCTAACCCTTACCCTATCCCTAACCCTACCTTAACCCTATCCAAACCCAAACCCTATCCCTAACCCTAACACTTACACTAACCCTAACCCTAACCCTAACCCTTACCCTAACCCTAACCCTAACCCTAACCCTTACCTAACCCTAACCCTAACCCTTACCCTTACCTTAACACTAAACCTAAACCTAACCGTTACCCTTACCCTTACCCTTACCCTATTGCTAACCCTAACCCTAACCCTAACCCTTACCCTAACCCTAACCCTAACCCTAACCCTAACCTAACCCTAACCCGAACCCTTACCCTTACCGTAACACTAAACCTAACCCTAACCCTTACCCTTACCCTATTGCTAACCCTAACCCTAACCCTAACCGTAACCCTAAACCTAACAATAAACCTAACCCTAACCCTAACCCTAAAACTTACCCTAACCCTAACATTAACCCCAACACTAAACCTAACCCTAATCCTAACCCTAACACTTACCCTTACCCTATCCCTAACCCTAAACCTAACCCGAACTCTAACCCTAACCCAAACCTTTACCCTAACCCTAACCCTAATCCTAAACCTAAACCTAAACCTTACCCTAACCCTAACCCTAACCCTAAACCTAAACCTAACCCTAACCTTAACACTAACACTTAACCTTACCCTAACCCTAACCCTAACCCTAACCCTAACCCTAACCCTAAACCTAAACCTAAACATAACCCTATCCCTAACACTTACCCTTAACCTAATCTAACCCTAAACATAAACCTAACCCTTACCCTTACACTCACCCTAACCTTAACCTTAAACCTAATCCTAACCCTAAACCTAACCCTAAACTTTACCCTCACTCTAACCCTAACCCTAACACTACCCTAACACTAACCTTAACCCTAACCTTTACCCTTACCCTAACACTAACCCTAACCCTAACCCTAACACTTATCCTATCCCTAACACTAACCCTAACCCTAAACCTTACCATTAAGCTAACCCTAACCCTAACCTTAACCAAATCCTAACCCTACCCCTAACCCTAACCCTTACCCCAACCCTAACCCTAAACCTAACCCAAAACATAACCCTAAATCTAACCCTAACTCTTACTCTTTTCCTAACCCTAAACCTAACCCGAACCTTAACCTTTACCCTTACCCTAACCCTAACCCTAAACCTAACCCTAACCCTAACCTTACCCCTAACCTAAACTTAACCCTAACCCTTACACTTACCCTTACCCTAACCCTAACCCTAAAACTAACCATAACCCTCACCCTAATCCTAACCCTTATCCTTTCCCTAAACCTAAACCTAACCCTAACAATAACCCTTACCCTTACCCTAACCTTAACCCTAATCCTAACCCTAACCCTAACCCTAACCCTAACCTTAACCCTAAACCTAACAGTAACCCTACCCCTTACCCTTACCCTTACCCTAAGCCTAACCGTAAAACTAACCCTAAACCTACCCTAATCCTAACCTTTACCCTTACTCTAACTCCAACCCTAAACCTAAACCTAACCCTAACCCTAACCCTAACACCTAAACCTAACCCTAACCCTAACCCTTACCCTTACCCTTACCGTAACCCTAACCCTAACCCTAACACTTACCCTAACCCTAACCCTAACCCTTACCCTTAACCTAATCCTAACCCTAACCTTGACCCCAACCCTATACCTAATCCTAACTCTAACCCTAACCCTTACCCTAACCCTAACCCTAAACCTAACCCTATCACCTACCCTTACCCTAACCCTAACGCTAACCCTTAACCTAACCCTAACCCTAATCCTAACCCTAAACCTAACCCTTAACCTTACCCTAACACTAACCCTAACCCCTAACCCTAACCCTTACCCTAACCCTAACCCTAA
Source organism: Megascapheus bottae (assembly GCA_024803745.1). Lineage (NCBI taxonomy): Eukaryota > Metazoa > Chordata > Mammalia > Rodentia > Geomyidae > Megascapheus > Megascapheus bottae. The sequence goes on along the minus strand of JANJXV010001798.1, from coordinate 24,832 downwards.
CCCTAACCCTTACCCTAACCCTAAACCTAACCCTTACTCTAACCCTAACCCTAACCCTAACCCTAACCCTTACCCTAAACCTAACCCTAAACCTAACCCTAATCTGAACCCTAACCCTTACCCTAACCCTAACCCTAAGCCTAAAACTAACCCTAACCCTAACCCTAACACTAACCTGAACCCTAAACCTTACCCTAACAGTTACCCTAACCCTAACCCTAACACTAACACTTACCCTTACCCTAACCGTAAACCTAACCCTAACCCTATCCCTTATCCTAACCATAACCCTAACTGTAACCCTAAACATAACCCTAAACCTAACCCTAAATCTTACCCTTACCCTAACCCTAACCCTAAACGTAACCCTAACACTTACCCTAACCCTACCACTAAACCTTACCCTAAACCTTACCCTAACCCTAACCCTAACCCTAACCCTAACACTTACCCTAACCCTAACCCTAACCCTAACACTTACCATAAACCTAACCCTAATCCTAAAGCTAACCCTTATCCTAACCCTAACCCTAACCCCAACACTTAACATAACCCTAACCCTAACCCTAACCCTTACCCTTACACTAACCCTAACCCTAACCCTAACACTTACCCTTTTCCTAACCCTAACCCTAACCCTAACCCTTACCCCTATGCTAACTATAAATCTTACCCCAACACTTACCCTTACCCTAACCCTACCCTAACCCTAAATCTAACCCTAACCCTAAACCTAACCCTAACCCTAAACCTACCACTTACCCTTACCCTAACCCTAACCTTACACCTAACCCTAACCCTTACCCTTACCGTAACCCTAACCCTAACCCTAACCCTAAACCTAAACCTAACCCTAAACCTAACCTTAACCCCAACCCTTACTTTCCCTAACCCTAAACCTAACCCTAAACCTAAACCTAACCCTAAACCTAACCTTAACCCCAACCCTTACTTTCTCTAACCCTAACCCTAAACCTAAACCTAACCCTAAACCTAAACGTAACACTTACCTTACCCTAAACCTAATCCTAAACCTAACCCTAACCCTAACCATAACCTTAACCCTAAACCTTTCCCTTACCCTATCCCTTACCCTTACCGTAACCCTAACCCTAACCTTAACCCTAACCCTAACCCTAACACTAACCCTAAACCTAACCTTAACCCTAACCCTTACTTTCCCTAACCCTAACCCTAACCCTAACCCTTACCCTAACCCTAACCCTAAACCTAACCCTAACCTGAACCCTAACCCTTACTCTAACAATTACCCTAACCCTAACCCTAACCTGAACCCTAACCCTTAACCGAACCCTAACCGTAACCCTAAACCTTACCCTTACTCTAAACCTAAACCTAACCCTTACCCTAAATCTAACCCTAACCCTAACCCTTACCCTTACCTTAAACCTAACCCTAAACCTAAACCTTACCCTTACCCTAATCCTAACCCTAACCATAACCATAACCCTAACCCTTACCCTTACCCTAACCCTAAACCTAACCCTCTCCCTAAACCTAACCCTTCCCTTAACCTAAACCTAACCCTAACCCTAAACCTAACCCTTATCCTAAACCTAACCTTAAATCCTACACTAAACCTAACCCTAACCCTAACCCTTACCCTTACCTTAACCCTAAACCTAACCCTAACAATTAGCTTAACCCTAACCCTAACCCTAACACTAAACCTAACCCTAACCATAACCTTAACCCTAAACCTTACCCTTACCCTAACATTAACCCCAACACTAAACCTCACCCTAACCCTAACCCTAACCCTAATCCTTACCCTAACCCTAACCCTTACCCTAGCCCTAAACCTAACCCTAACCCTAACCCTAAAATTAACCCTAACACTAAACCTAAACCTAACCATAACCTTAACCCTAAACCTTAACCTTACCCTAACCCTAACCCTAACACTAAACCTAGCCCTAACCCTAAACCTAACCCTTACCCTTACCCTAACCCTAACCTTACACCTAACCCTAACCCTTACCCTTACCGTAACCCTAACCCTAACCTTAACCCTAACCCTAACCCTAAACCTCACCTTAACCCTAACCCTTACTTTCCCTAACCCTAAACCTAACCCTAAACCTAAACCTAACCCTAAACCTAACCTTAACCCTAACCCTTACTTTCCCTAACCCTAACCCTAACCCTAACCTTAACCTAACCCTAACCCTAAACCTAACCTTAACCCTAACCCTTACTTTCCCTAACCCTAACCCTAACCCTAACCCTAAACCTAACCCTAAACCTAACCTTAACCCTAACCCTTACTTTCCCTAACCCTAACCCTAACCCTGAACCTAAACATAACCCTAAACCTAAACATAACACTTACCCTTACCCTAAACCTAATCCTAAACCTAACCCTAACCCTAACCATAACTTTAACCCTAAACTTTCCCTTACGCTAACACTTAGCCTTACCCTAACCTTAACCCTAACCCTAAACCTAAACGTAACCTTAACCCTAACCCTTACTTTCCCTAACCCTAACACTTACCCTAACCCTAACCCTTACCCTAACCATAACCCTAAACCTAAACCTAACCTGAACCCTAACCCTTACCTTACCCTAACCCTAACCCTAACCATAAGCCTAAAACTAACCCTAACCCTAACCCTAAACCTAACCTGAACCCTAACCCTGACCCTAACACTTACCGTAAACCTAACCCTAACCTGAAACCTAACCCTTACCCGAACTCTAACCGTAACCCTAAACCTTACCCTTACTCTAACTCTAACCCTAACCCTTACCCTAAATCTAACCCTAACCCTAACCCTTACCCTTACCTTAAACCTAACCATAAACCTAAATCTTACCCTTACCCTTACCCTAATCCTAACCCTAACCCTAACCTTAACACTAAACATAACCCTAAACCCAACCCTAACCGTAACCGTTACCCTAACCCTAACCTTAAAGCCCAACACTAAACCTAACTCTAACCCTAACCCTAACCCTTACCCTTACCCTAACCCTAACCCTAAACCTAACCCTAGCCCTAACCCTATCTCTAACCCTTACCTTAACCCTAACCCTAATCCTAACCCTAACCCTTACAATTAACTAACCCTAACCCAAACCCTAAAATTAACCCTAAACCTAACCCTAACACCAACCCTAACATTTACCCTTCACCTAACCCTAACCCTAACCCTAAACCTTACCCTAACCCTAAACCTAACCCCTAACCCTTACCCTAACCCTAACCCTAACCCTAACCCTAAACATTACCCTTAACTAACCCTAACATTAACTCTAACCCTAACCCTAACCCTAACACTAAACCTAACCCTAACCATAACCTTAACCTAAACCTCACCCTTACCCTAACCCTAACCCTAACACTAAACCTAACCCTAACCCTAACCCTAACCCTTACCCTTACCCTAACCCTAACCTTACACCTAACCCTAACCCTTACCCTTACCGTAACCCTAAACCTAACCTTAACCCTAACCCTAACCCTAAACCTAACCTTAACCCTAACCCTTACTTTCCCTAACCCTACCCTAACCCGAAACCTAAACCTAACCCTAAACCTAAACATTACACTTACCCTTACCCTAAACCTAATCCTAAACCTAACTCTAACCCTAAACTTACACCTAACCCTAACCCTTACCCTTACCCTAACCCTAACCCTAACCCTAAACCTAAACCTAACCCTAACCCTAACCCTAACCCTTACCCTTACCCTGACCCTAAACTTACACCTAACCCTAACCCTTACCCTTACCGTAACCCTAACCCTAACATTAACCCTAACCCTAACCCTAAGCCTAAACCTAACCTTAACCCTAACCCTTACTTTCCCTAACCCTAACCCTAACCCTAACCCTAAACCTAACCCTAACCTGAAACCCAACCCTTACCCTTACCCTAACCCTAACCCTAACCATAAGCCTAAAACTAACCCTAACCCTAACCCTAACCCTAACCTGAACCCTAACCCTTACCCTAACACTTACCCTAACAATAACCCTAACCTGAACCCTAACCCTTACCCAAACCCTAACCGTAACCTTAAACCTTACCCTTACACTAAACCTAACCGTAACCCTTACCCTAACTCTAACCCTAACCCTAACCCTTACCCTTACCTTAAACCTAACCCTAAACCTAAACCTTACCTTTACCCTTACCCTAATCCTAACCCTAACCCTAATCTTAACACTAAACATAACCCTAAACCTAACCCTAACCCTAACCGTTACCCTAACCCTAACCTTAACCCCAACACTAAACCTAACCCTAACCCTAACCCTAACCCTTACCCTTACCCTAACCCTAACCCTAACCCTAACCCTATCTCTAACCCTTACCTTAACCCTAACCCTAATCCTAACCCTAACCCTTACAATTAACTAACCCTAAACCTAACCCTAAAATTAACCCTAAACCTAACCCTAAACATAACCTAAAATTTACCCTTAACCTAACCCTAACCCTAACCCTAAACCTTACCCTAACCCTAACCCTAACCCCTAACTCTTATCCTAACCCTAACCCTAACCCTAACCATAACCCTTACCCTTAACTAACCCTAACGTTAACTCTAACCCTAACCCTAACCCTAACCCTAACCCTAACACTAAACCTAACCCTAACCATAACCTTAACCCTAAACCTTACCCTTACCCTAACCCTAAACCTAACCCTAAACCTAACCCTAACCCTAACCCTAACCCTTATACTTAACCTAACCCTAACCTTACCTAACCCTAACCCTTACCCTTACCGTAACCGTAACCCTAACCTTAACCCTAACCCTATCCCTAAACCTAACCTTAACCCTAACCCTTACTTTCCCTAACCCTAACGCTAACCCTAAACCTAAACATAACATTTACCCTTCCCCTAAACCAAACCATAACCCTAACCCTAACCTTAACCATAACCTTAACCCTAAACCTTACCCTTACTCTAACCCTAAACCTAACCCTAACCCTAAACCTAAACCTAACCCTAAACCTAACCCTGACCCTTACCCTTACCCTAACCCTAACCTTACACCTAACCCTAATCCTTACCCTTACCGTAACCCTAACCCTAACCTTAACCCTAACCCTAACCCTAACCCTAAACCTAACCTTAACCCTAACCCTTACTTTCCCTAAACCTAACCCTAACCCTAACCCTAACCCTTACCCTAACCTAAACCTAACCCTTAAACTAACCCTTACCCTAACCCTAACCCTAACCCTAAGCCAAAAACTAACTCTAACCCTAACCCTAACCCTAACCAGAACCATAACCCTTACCCTAACATTTACCCTAACCCTAACCGTAACACTAACACTTACCTTTACCCTAACCGTAACCCTAACCCTAACCCTAACCCTAACCCTTATCCTAACCGTAACCCCAACTCTAACCCTAAATCTAACCCTAACCCTAAACCTAAATCTTACCCTTTCCCTAACCCTAACCCTAACCCTAAACCTAACACTAACACTAACCCTAACTCTTACCCTAAACCTAACCATAACCGTAAAGCTAACCGTTATCCTAACCCTAACCCTAACCCCAACCCTTAACATAACCCTAACCCTAAAAATAACCCTAACCCTTACCCTTACCCTTACCCTTACCCTAATGCTAACCCTAACCCTTACCCTTTTCCTAACCCTAACCCTAACCCTAACCCCTAACCCAAACCCTAACCACTAATCCTAACCCTAACCCTAACCCTTACCCTTTTCCTAACTCTAAACCTTACCCCAACACTTACCCTTACTCTAAACCCTACCCTAACCATAACCTAACCCTAACCCTTACACTAACCATAACCCTAACCCTAAACCTTACCCTGACCCTAATCCTAAACATAACCCTAACCCTAACCCTAACCCTTACACTTACCCTTAACCTAACCCTAACCGTAACCCGAAACCTAAACCTAACCCTAAACCTAACCCTTACCCTAACCCTAACCCTAATCCTAACCCTAACCCTTACCCTTACCCTAACCCTACACTAACCCTAAACCTAACGCTAACCCTAACCCTTACTCTTACCCTAACCCTAACCCTAACCCTAACCCTTAACCTTACCCTAACCCTAACCCTAACCCTAACCCTAATCCTAACCCTAACCCTAACCCTAAACCTAACCCTAACCCTAACCGTATCCCTAACCCTTTCCCTTTCCCTTACCCTAACCCTAACCCTTAAACTAACCCTAACCGTAACCCCTAAACTTAACCCTAACCATAAACCTAATCCTAACCATAACCCTAACCCTAACGCTAACCCTTAACCTAACCCTAACACGAAACCTAACCCGAACCCTTACCCTAACCCTAACCCTAACCTAACCCTAACCCTAACCCTTAACCTAACCCTTACACTAACTCTAACCTCTTACCCTAACCCTTACAATAAACCTAACCCTAAAACTAACCCTAACCCTATCCTCTAACCCTAACCCTTACCGTAACACCTAACACTAACCCTAACCCTAACGCTTACCCTTACCGTAACCCTACCCCTAACTCTAAACCTAACCCTTACCCTAACCATAACCCAAAACCTAACCCTAACCCTAAACCTAACCCTTAACCTAACCCTAACCCTTACCCTTACCCTAACCCTACACTAACCCTAAACCTAACGCTAACCCTAAGCCTAAACCTAACCCTAATCCTAACCCTCACCCTTACCCTTACCCTAACCCTAACCCTAAACCTAACCCTAACCCTTACCTTATCCTAACCCTAACCCTAACCCTTACCCTAACCCTAACCCTAACCCTAACCTAAACCTTACCCTTACGCAAACACTAACCCTAAACCTAAACCTAACCCTAACTCTAACCCTAACCCTTACCCTTACCCTAACCCTAACCCTAACCCTAACCCTATCCCTAACCCTATCCCTTACCCTTACCCTAACCCTAACCCTAAACCTAACCCTAAACCTAAACATAACACTTACCCTTACTCTAAACCTAATCCTAAACCTAACCCTAACCCTAACCTTACACCTAACCCTAACCCTTACCCTTACCCTAACCCTAACCCTAACCCTAACCCTAACCCTAAACCTAACCCTAACACTAACCCTAACCCTAACCCTTACACTTACCCTAACCCTAACCTTACACCTAACCCTAACCCTTACCCTTACCGTAACCCTAACCCTAACAATAACCCTAACCCTAACCCTAACCCTAATCCTAAACCTAACCTTAACCCTAACCCTTACTTTCCCTAACCCTAACCCTAAATCTAACCCTAACCCTTACCCTAACCCTAACCCTAAACCTAACCCTAACCTGAAACCTAACCCTTAGCCTTACCCTAACCCTAACCCTAACCATAAGCCTAAAACTAGCCCTAACCCTAACCCTAAACCTAACCTGAACCCTAACCCTTACCCTAACACTTAACCTAACAATAACCCTAACCTGAACCCTAACCCTTACCCAAACCCAAACCGTAACCTTAATCCTTACCCTTACTCTAAACCTAACCGTAACCCTTACCCTAAATCTAACCCTAACCCTAACCCTTACCCTTACCTTAAACCTAACCCTAAACCTAAACCTTACCCTTACCCTTACCCTAATCCTAACCCTAACCCTAACCTTAACACTAAACATAACCCTAAACCTAACCCTAACCCTAACCGTTACCCTAACCCTAACCTTAACCCAAACACTAAACCTAACCCTAACCCTAACCCTAACCCTTACCCTTACCCTAACCCTAACCCTAAATCTAACCCTAACCCTAACCCTATCTCTAACCCTTACCTTAAACCTAACCCTAATCCTAACCCTAACCCTTACAATTAACTAACCCTAACCCAAACCCTAAAATTAACCCTAAACCTAACCCTAACCATAACCTAACATTTACCCTTAACCTAACCCTAATCCTAACCCTAAACCTTACCCTAACCCTAACCCTAACCCCTAACTCTTATCCTAACCCTAACCCTAACCCTAACCCTTACCCTTAACTAACCCTAACGTTAACTCTAACCCTAACCCTAACCCTAACCCTAACACTAAACCTAACCCTAACCATAACCTTAACCCTAAACCTTACCCTTACCCTAACCCTAACCCTAAACCTAACCCTATCCCTAACCCTAACCCTTACACTTACCCTAACCCTAACCTTACCTAACCCTAACCCTTACCCTTACCGTAACCCTAACCCTAACCTTAACCCTAACACTAACCCTAAACCTAACCTTAACCCTAACCCTTACTTTCCCTAACCCTAACCCTAACCCTAAACCTAAACCTAACCCTAAACCTAAACATAACATTTACCCTTACCATAAACCTAACCCTAAACCTAACACTAACCCTAACCATAACCTTAACCCTAAACCTTACCCTTACTCTAACCCTAACCCTAACCCAAACCCTAAACCTAACCCTAACCCTAAACCTAACCCTAACCCTTACCCTTACCCTAACCCTAACCTTACACCTAACCCAAACCCTTACCCTTACCGTAACCCTAACCCTAACCTTAACCCTAACCCTAACCCTAACCCTAAACATAACCTTAACCCTAACCCTTCCTTTCCCTAAACCTAAACCTAACCCTAACCCTAACCCTAACCCTTAAGCTAAACCTAACCCTAACTTGAACCCTAACTCTTACCCTAACCCTAACCCTAACCCTAACCCTAAACCTAAAACTAACCCTAACCCTAACCCTAACCGGAACCCTAACCCTTACCCTAACATTTACCCTAACCCTAACCCTAACACTAACAATTACCTTTACCCTAACCATAACCCTAACCCTAACCCTAACCCTAACCCTTATCCTAACACTAACCCTAACTCTAACCCTACACCTAACCCTAACCCTAACCCTAAATCTTACCCTTTCCCTAACCCTAACCCTAACACTAAACCTAACACTAACCCTAACCCTAACACTTACCCTAACCCTACCACTAAACCTTACCCTAAACCTTTACCCTAACCCTAACCCCAACCCTTAACATAACCCTAACCCTAACCCTAACCCTTACCCTTACCCTTACCCTAACGCTAACCCTAACCCTTACCCTTTTCCTAACCCTAACCCTAACCCTAACCCCTAACCCTAACCCTAACCCTAACCCCTAATCCTAACCCTAACCCTAACCCTAACCCTTACCCTTATCCTAACTCTAAACCTTACCCCAACACTTACACTTACCCTAACCCCTACCCTAACCCTAAACCTAACCCTAACCCTTTCCCTAACCCTAACCCTAACCCTAACCCTTACCCTGACCCTAACCTGAAACATAACCCTAACCCTAACCCTAAACCTTACCCTTACCCTAACCCTTACCCTAACCCTAACCCTAACCCTAACCCTTACTCTTACCCTAACCCTAACCCTAACCCTAACCCTTAACCTTACCCTAACCCTAACCCTAACCCTTATCCTAACCCTAACCCTAACCCTAAACCTAACCCTAACCCTAACCCTATCCCTAACCCTATACCTTTCCCTTACCCTAAACCTAACCCTTAAACTAACCCTAACCGTAACCCCTGTACTTAACCCTAATCATAACCCTTACTTTTACCCTAACTCTAACCCAAACCCTAACCCTAATCCTAACCCTAACCCTAACGCTAACCCTTAACCTAACCCTAACACGAAACCTAACCCTAATCCTTACACTAACCCTAACCTAACCATAAACCTAACCCTTAACCTAACCCTAACACTAACTCTAACCTCTTACCCTAACCCTTACAATAAACCTAACCCTAAACCTAACCCTAACCCTATCCTCTAACCCTAACCCTTACCCTAACACCTAACACTAACCCTAACCCTAACCCTAACGCTTACCCTTACCCTAACCCTAACCCTAACTCTAAACCTAACCCTTACCCTTCCCCTAACCATAACCCGAAACCTAACCCTAACCCTAAACCTAACCCTTACTCTAACCCTAACCCTAATCCTAACCCTAACCCTTACCCTTACCCTAACCCTACCCTAACCCGAAACCTAACGCTAACCCTAACCCTAAACCTAACCCTAACCCTAACCCTCACCCTTACCCTAACCCTAACCCTAATCCTAACCCTAACCCTTACCCTTACCCTAACCCTACACTAACCCTAAACCTAACGCTAACCCTAACCCTTACTCTTACCCTAACCCTAACCCTAACCCTTAACCTTACCCGAACCCTAACCCTAACCCTAACCCTTATCCTAACCCTAACCCTAACCCTAAACCTAACCCTAACCCTAACCGTATCCCTAACCCTTTCCCTTACCCTTACCCTAACCCTAACCCTTAAACTAACCCTAACCGTAACCCCTAAACTTAACCCTAACCATAACCCTTACCTTTACCCTAACTCTAATCCAAACCCTAACCCTATCCTAACCCTAACCCTAACCCTAACGCTAACCCTTAACCTAACCCTAACACGAAACATAACCCTAACTCTTACCCTAACCCTAACCCTAACCTAACCCTAACCCTAACCCTTAACCTAACCCTAACACTAACTCTAACCTCTTACCCTAACCCTTACAATAAACCTAACCCTAAAACTAACCCTAACCCTATCCTCTAACCCTAACCCTTACCCTAACATCTAACACTAACCCTAACCCTAACCCTAACGCTTACCCTTACCCTAACCCTACCCCTAACTCTAAACCTAACCCTTACCCTAACCATAACCCGAAACCTAACCCTAACCCTAAACCTGACCCTTAACCTAACCCTAACCCTTACCCTTACCCTAACCCTACACTAACCCTAAACCTAACGCTAACCCTAACCCTAAACCTAACCCTAACCCTAACCCTCACCCTAACCCTTACCCTAACCCTAACCCTAAACCTAACCCTAACCCTTACCTTATCCTAACCCTAACCCTAACCCTTACCCTAACCCTAACCCTAACCCTAACCTAAACCTTACCCTTACGCAAACACTAACCCTAAACCTAAACCTAACCCTAACCCTAACCCTATCAATAACCCTATCCCTTACCCTTACGCTAACCCTAACCCTAACCCTAAACCTAAACCTAAACATAACACTTACCCTTACTCTAAACCTAATCCTAAACCTAACCCTAACCCTAACCTTACACCTAACCCTAAACCTTACCCTTACTCTAACCCTAACCCTAACCCTAACCCTAAACCTAACGCTAACACTAACCCTAACCCTAACCCTTACACTTACCCTAACCCTAACATTACACCTAACCCTAACCCTTACCCTTACCGGAACCCTAACCCTAACATTAACCCTAACCCTAACCCTAACCCTAACCCTAAACCTAACCTTAACCCTAACCCTTACTTTCCCTAACCCTAACACTAAACCTAACCCTAACCCTTACCCTAACCCTAACCCTAAACCTAAACCTTACCCTTACCCTTACCCTAATCCTAACCCTAACCCTAACCTTAACACTAAACATAACCCTAAACCTAACCCTAACCCTAACCGTTACCCTAACCCTAACCTTAACCCAAACACTAAACCTAACCCTAACCCTAACCCTAACCCTTACCCTTACCCTAACCCTAACCCTAAATCTAACCCTAACCCTAACCCTATCTCTAACCCTTACCTTAATCCTAACCCTAATCCTAACCCTAACCCTTACAATTAACTAACCCTAACCCAAACCCTAAAATTAACCCTAAACCTAACCCTAAACATAACCTAACATTTACCCTTAACCTAACCCTAATCCTAACCCTAAACCTTACCCTAACCCTAACCCTAACCCCTAACTCTTATCCTAACCCTAACCCTAACCCTAACCCTTACCCTTAACTAACCCTAACGTTAACTCTAACCCTAACCCTAACCCTAACCCTAACACTAAACCTAACCCTAACCATAACCTTAACCCTAAACCTTACCCTTACCCTAACCCTAACCCTAAACCTAACCCTATCCCTAACCCTAACCCTTACACTTACCCTAACCCTAACCTTACCTAACCCTAACCCTTACCCTTACCGTAACCCTAACCCTAACCTTAACCCTAACACTAACCCTAAACCTAACCTTAACCCTAACCCTTACTTTCCCTAACCCTAACCCTAACCCTAAACCTAAACCTAACCCTAAACCTAAACATAACATTTACCCTTACCCTAAACCTAACCCTAAACCTAACACTAACCCTAACCATAACCTTAACCCTAAACCTTACCCTTACTCTAACCCTAACCCTAACCCAAACCCTAAACCTAACCCTAACCCTAAACCTAACCCTAACCCTTACCCTTACCCTAACCCTAACCTTACACCTAACCCAAACCCTTACCCTTACCGTAACCCTAA